>JBCFXI010000191.1:0-247116 GCA_038496175.1 Ampulex compressa | reverse complement strand
ACACTATTTTATTAATTGTATGAATATTTAATTACAAGTAAAGTAATCACAGACTGTTAAATATCTAATTTATTTAATGTCAATAATATCATTCGATGGCAGTAATATTACTAATTCAGATAACCTTAAACTATATATATATATATATTTAACTAATTACTGTACTAATATTAATACTAATAACAATAATAATAATAAATATATATTAGGGGTACTGGAAAAGAATGTTGTTTTTTTCGTGGTCCGGTTTCGGGGATTAGTTACGTTTTGACTACTGCCCTTTGAAGACATATTTTATGTTATTTTGGTGACTTTGTAAAATCTGTGATCTGTGAAATTAGCATTTTGTGCCCCGATTTACAACGGATCAATTTTTTTCGAAGCGAAGAATTCAATCACTTTTTGAAAAAAGAGATTGCAACAACTGCCACTAAAGACATTTGTGCAGTAAGTGCTAGGCGATTATTTGGATATTCGCAGGTGTGAAAGATGATTTAAGTAATTTTCATCAGCAAATTGTGATCGAAAAAAAAACACTGAAAGTAGAAGACCTAGAAAAATGGACGATGCCATACTGACTGCTGAAGTCGAAAGCGATCCAACTTAATCGATTGAAAAAATTGCGAACAATCTCGGATACTCATGGTCGAGTCTTCGAGAGAATCTTAAAAAAATCGGGGAAGTACGGAGAGGTAAGAATTATTAATAAATTATATAAACAATTAATTATACAACCTCATTAAGAAGGAATATCTCAGGCGATATATCTCAGGCGATCGAAAAACGACATGCTTTTCCGGTATCCCTGATATATTCTGTAAAAAATTTTTCTTAATATGTTTCGCGAAGCTTGCTATTCTCTTTTTAAAGAAAATCAGGTTAAAAAATTCTTAGTCCATCGTGTTTGAGGTAATCTGCGATATGAAATATTTATTTGATCATCTTTGAGATAAATTACGGTACAAGACAGCAAGAGGTTCATCTTTGAAGGATATTGTAGAACACGACTACTGATCGATTCGGATCCTCGTGAATCTTTAAAGGTCATCAGAACGCAAAAATCGTCGTCGATCATTTTTGAGTCAGTCGATTCACATTCTCGTGAATCTTTGAAGAAAGAAACCGTGCGTAACTATTGGTCCGCCATTTTCTTATTTATGGAAGTGGAAAAATTCTTCCTCTGAAACGATGTTCAATCCTCCTTTTTTTAATTGCACCCTCAAGTTTCGCAGAAGGCCTTCACGTGACTATATATTTCTCCTTTCTTATCACTCTTGATTGGTATTAATTTCTTTTTATACTCGTCGTTTCTTGTGAACATTGATAAGGTCCTTACC
Source organism: Ampulex compressa (assembly GCA_038496175.1). NCBI lineage: Eukaryota > Metazoa > Arthropoda > Insecta > Hymenoptera > Ampulicidae > Ampulex > Ampulex compressa. The sequence continues at coordinate 245,779 of JBCFXI010000191.1, read as the reverse complement.
CAGAGGAACGAAACCTGTGAATTAACGATAAAGTCCCCGCAGGACTTGAGTCAATTGTTGAATACCTCCACACTCCTCAAAAATCTACACAGTTTTACTTCCAAAGAATCGGCGATGTAAAATTCTTCGTCGATCATCTTTGAGGGAAATTACTGTGCAAAACTGTTGGTCGATTCCGAGAGGTAGGTAGTACGCAAACCCAGGCCGTGGAATGGAGAAGGAGGAGAAAAACGAAGGCACAGGGCGGGACCCTGACCCTCGACAAACCGCCTCTGCCCTTTCTCCCCCGGCCCTTCCACGGAATTGCGTCAGAACTCCATACCAGTTACCTCCTGGAGACTCTTATACCGTCTGATATTCTCACGACAACAGAACAAGATGCCGATTTATTCAAGCTCATATTAGACGTGGCTGTACCAATTTTAACGCGGTACAAATGCTATTTTTACATAAGAAAATGAATTATACTATTATTTTTTACTATTATCCTTTTTTAAATCAAAATTTTCTTTTCTTTACCTGCTAATATTATATTGATACAAAAGTAATTGTGGTTTGTGTTGCCGAAGAGGGTAACGCTTAAAGCGGCACTTGATTTTGCACCAACCTAATATTTCATTAATTTGACGCTTGAGATATAAGACGTAATCGATTCTGGTATACATTAATACCGTGGCCCCACTTCGATTGAATCCTAACAATGTTCTAGATATAAATATATTAGGAACTATTTCTCTCATTCAAAAGACAAAGCAAAGTAGTTAAAGATAATGGCAAATGATTCTAGGATCAAAATCTCTTACATTTGTTTATAAACAAAAACTTGATCTCTTCAAAAAGTAGCGAATTAATTTCTATATCTGATAGATAAAGATACACTGAAACAATGAAAAGTCCGTAAATCGTGAAAATATTGGACTCATATAAAAATAATTCTGATTCTAATTCTCATCCTTAATAACGAAAACCGCAATTATATTCACTTCGTTTGATTTACAAGGGGTAACTTTGTGATTTAATTGAAAAGAAGCTGTATCATATATCACGAACAATAAAGACTTCTCTCGAATGGCGTATTAATTCAATTCACCCAAAATTGCCGAAATTTTGAGGTTCGATCATTACTGAATAACTGAGCCTAGTAATAGTGATTTTATTTGATCGGTCAATCTGTCTGCTTCCATGTCTATCTGCGTCCTTCTGCGTCTTTTACGCCTTGAGGTTGGATCATTTTTTTCCTGCGAGGGTTGTAGAGGGCAAAGGGTGGCCGTGGAGGGCAGGGGTGGCTCTGTTTGCCGGGGAAACGGATGTCTGGGTTGGGGTAGGACGCGCCCAAAAGGTCGGCCGGGGGGTAGGGGTAGGTCAGCACCCACCTACGCATCTCGAATCGATATTTCATCTTCGATCCTTTTCAGCGCCGGGCACGCCGCCCTCGAGTTTCGAGCCCAACCGCACCCTCGCTGATAAGGGATGGATTTTCTGACCCTTGCGGTTAATTTGTTAATCTGTTTGTGTCAAAGAAGGAAGGAAAGCGAAAATCAAAGGCATAACGAAATAAGACAGAAGAAGAAAAAGGCTTTTTTTTTTTGTCGTGCGGTATGAATCTACCCTCTTTCCACATCTTCCTGGTTTTTTTTTTTAATTCTCTTAAACACTCGACCATGAGTATCCACGAGATCGTTCGCAATTTTATTAATCGACAAACTTGGATTGCTTTAAATTTCACTAATCAGTATGGCATCGCCCGCTTTTCTAGGTCTTCGTTTTCCACGACTATTTTTCAAATCAAAATTTCCGGGTTGAAATCTCTTGAATCATCTTTGACACTTGCGAGCTGCTATGTAATCGCCAAGTACTTACAGCACATATGCTTTTAGTGACAGTTGCAGTCTCTTTTTAGCAAAAATAATGAAGCATAAAATTTTAAATAACTTCCACGTTTGGTAAAAATTGATATACTATAAATCGGGGCACGAAATTCTGATTTTACAAATTACGATACACTCCTGATAAATAAGGTCACCGAAATAACACAAAATACGACTTCAAAGGGCAGCGGCCAAAACGCGACTAATCTACAAAACCAGTGAACGAAAAAAACGACACATATATACGTATATATATGTAGAATTGGTATTTTTCATAATCTTCGTAAACTCAGCGAATATTTCGATGAATTCATCGTTCAAACATAAAGCGCCGTACTTTGCATGTCGACTATAATAGCTACAATTTCAAACCATTTTCATCATTTTCTTAAAAGTATTTTTATATTTGTATAGTTTACCGTACAACATTAAGAAAAACGAAAAAAGTTGCTTTTAGCGTTGAGATATTTAAAAATCCACATCCATTATATGCCATTCTATATTGATACGGAAGCACACGGAAACTGAGAATAGTTGTATTGAAGCACCCTGTGTATAAAGAGCAATGTATGAATAATATATAAAACAACTGGAATTAAACAGTGTGTAGAATATAGGAAAACGTAATCGTATCGAATGAGTTTGACCTCGCCTCCGATAATAGGGGATGGAAGCTCTGGCCGCCTACTTGGAAACTCTCTTATCTAAACCCTCGAATTTCATTATGGTAACGAGTTTGGCCGTGTCTTTCCTAAAATAAGGGATCGGCTCGCGCCTATAATATACCAGCCGCAATTCCACGTGTAATATATGCTGATAATACTGCTATCGTACTAATAAGAAGAAAAAAAAGCAGAAAGAAGAAAGGAAAAGTGACAGAGGGAAAATCTTCGTTGGAGAGCGCAGGGACGTAAGTGCACGAGATGCAGTCTCTCTCGTTTTGCACTCGTTGCATCGGCGAAGTAGAAAAGATCGAGAGGAATGAGGAAGAATTACGTATTCTGTAAGTAATATCTGAACCACTTCCTTTGAAAGTGAGATGATTTCATTTTTGATTATTGTCAGATATTTAAGGATCCGCGTTTTAAACCTTATGCAATGAGTATCGTTGAGCATCAAAACTTTCGTTACGCAAATATTAGGGGTGGGTTAAAAATAATTCACAATATAAATTGTTTAGAGATAAAAATATAATATTACGGTCATTTTATTGTTATCACTGAATCCATTCTTTTTGTAAATTTAGCACTTTCAATATAAACGGTTTGTATATAGGGTGTCTGAAAAGTCGCCTTCTGTGTTTAAATGATCGTGCTGTGATTATTTGCTAACAGATTCTGTTGAAATTAATTCTATTATACACTGATTTTCTTAAAGTTTATTCAACATCATTTAAATCGGCGCATTTTTCTGAAAGAAGTGCTACGTTCACAAATGTATGACCGCAGCATATTGCATCAAACATTGTTGAGCACACTGTAAATTGTTATCTCTATTTATTCAGTTTCTTGTGAGCTTCACATGCGTATCTCAGTAATGACGGCAACATTATCGCCTGGAGTCGAGATCGACGATCGTTTTGATCTTGTTGTATCGATAACACCGTCGGTTGTTGGTTATACACTATGAACGTACAAACGAAGAACAAGCAAACCAAATAAAGAAATCACAAAACAAAATAAGCGACATACAGAATGGAATATGTAAAAGGAGAACAATACACGAGAAATACCGTAACACAAAAGATCAATAGTTCCTAAACATAAGCTGCAAATCCAACTTTACAAAGACAAATTCTGTACCCGCGCCACGCATCCCCAAAGTTTCTAACACTCTTCTTTGAGTCTCTCTTCCGCAAAACCTAGTCCTCATTGATCAATTTCATAAAGAAAAGGCCATGTCAAAAGAAAAACCTCAAGAAAGAGGGCGTGCAATACTATATAAGTTTCAACGAAACTGGATTGCACGGAAGAAAGTGATAATCAATCCAATATAGGAAGTGACTTATCAAGCCTGCTGTAGATATACTAGCGATGTATGAATTACGAGAGAGAGAAAAAAAGGAGGAGGATGAAAGAAAAAGAAAGGAAAGGAAGGAAAATCTTCGTTTGCGAGTTTAGGCACGTGCGTCCATGCGGTGCATTCCCTCGAGTTGTGCACTCGTTGCATCGTCGAAGGAGGATGATGGAGGAGGAAGAAGGTGGAGAGGGGGGGGAGTGGCTCGACCGGGTGGGGGGCAACGAGAGTAGGAAAATTCAGGTCGCGCCTTGACACAGTTGCACTTACCACGTGCATCGGCCGGCGTACGCATGCGCTCCATCTCCTACCGTTCGCTGCATCTCGATCTCGATCTGTACATTTTGATCTGACCCTTTGGAGACCGAAATCATTGCCTGAAAATTTGTAATTAATATTGGTCGTTACAAACATACGCGCGCACTGTTTGTAATAATATGTAATTTAGTGTGTAAGGGAATAAATTGTATGTAATTTTTTATTATCCATTAGAATATGATTTCCATTTTGATCTCAACCCTGAGAGATGATATTCGTTGTTTGGAAATTTGTAGTTATTATCGGTTGTATAAACTGTGGTATGTAATGTTTTTAGTTATGTGGCATTTAATATTTAGAATAATACGTTATTTTTTGTTGTTGTAATGTTTATTATAATATAATTTCGATTTGAATTTTACATTTCGGGATCGAAACCATTTTTTGGAAAGTTATATTTAATATTTGTGGTCTCTCATAATATCTGTTATAATATGATCTCGATTATGGGTACATTTCTTTTTCGTATTTTCGATGAGAAATCCTTGCTTCAAACATTGTTCGTAATTATATAGAACGTAATGCGTAAGGTAATAAGTTACATTTTATTATAATATCCATCGTACATTCATAATATCAACATTCATATTGGACTGACTATAATTTAAAGTAAATATCCATCGTATAAATTACAATCATTGCATTTCGTCTTTTAGTACTAAAGTATATTACAGCATACGTAATATTTTTAAAGTACGATGCGCAAATAGCACACAATTTTTTATATTTTTGAAGATACTCCCGCATTTCAATTTTTATTCATTAATACTTGTTGGATCAAACAAACAGTGCAACAAATTTATACCAAAGAACTTTGTCGATCGACAAGGATTTGATCAGAAACAGCGACAAATTTCTCCATAAAGTAATTGATCGATGAAAAATTGTTTAACTACACAAAGGAAGGAATCTTTACGAAAGCAATGCGTCGATGAAATATTATTTGTCTAGAAAGGCTCATGGATTTTTAGTAGAGTAACTCGTCGATCGAGCATGAAACAACTGATAGACCTCTGGATAATAAACCGACAGGTTTACAGCCAGAGGAAAAAGGAAGTTAATCGCTATCAAATGGGGAAAATGGTGTTGCGTTACGTCAGCAGAGTATCGGCTCACTTTCGAAGTACGAAATGATCTAACAACCGCTTACGGCTGACACATATTTCGCCTGGCACTACCAAACCGGTCGTTCGACGGGCGGCAGTAACGCGAGAACCACTCGAATAGGACGAAACGCTATCCAGTTTCTCGCCTTTCTCCCCGAAAAGTTTCGATTTCGAAAATACGATGCAGTTTCTCACTTCCATTACTCGGTATTATCAACCAGGCTATTTCCCTTGAAAAAAAGTCGTTCTGTGATATACTAATATAAATAGAAGGATAATACACGATAATACAAAGGTTGTTTTTGTTTACCTTGATGTACTTTAAATAGATCAAATAGAAGAATATTGAGTGAGCAATACTATTCAGTTTTTCGTTTTTCTTCCCGAAGAATTTTGACTTTGAATATATAAGGTATATCAATTTTTATAAAGTATGATATTTTTATCAAAAACATCATCCGTTAAAATTATTTTTCTACCAATTTAAAATTATGAGAAACTTACCTCGTCCGTTGCAATAGATTCTAGTGAAGAAAAGACTTGGAAATTAATGACTTAACTTCGAAAGAAATGAAGGATCTTTCCTTGGTTCTGATTTTTTGTCCAATAGACATCGTTAACATTTAAAAATATTAGTATGAAAAACTAAGAAGGCAAAAGTGAAGAACTGTAAATAATCACTGTGCGCATATATAATAAGATCGTATGCAATTTTATCCACTGCATTCGATAGAGTCTAACAATTTGCATCAATCTGCTTGAGTTTCTTGGTAGTTCATTAGTTTCTTTTAAAGTCCGTGGAAAAAATGATATTAACCGTACCATGAATAAGCTTACTATAAGTAAATTATCCTTCTTTACTCCTATATTCTCATGTTTTTATCTCTCTTTGCGTTTGAAGATTATTCCCATTACCCTAACTTAGTCTAACCAACACAGACTTAGGCGGCGAAAAAATCCTAGAATTCATTTCATTCCCATTTTCCTTTTTTTCAGAAATTATACAAGTAACAGGCGGTGCGACATTTACACGATACGTGCGATGTACTTGCCTCGAATACCTTTTATCAATTGTTTTTCATGTATATCACACATTATAGTCCCTGAATAAACTAAAACCGTTCTTCAGTTACATTCCTAACTATACCATTTGTATGTATCTTTACCAAGCGTCATCATTCCTACAATATGTAAATTTTAAACATTATTATAAATCCACAACTATGAGTAACGCAAGTTAAGTACTATTATACATAATATCACATGATTGCAAAGCAAACAGCTTTTATATACGTTTTTTTTATCCTCGTTATAAGTATGGGATGACAAAATGCATCTACGTGCGCTACGATAAGGACGTTTAAACCCGGAAGCGAGGCTATATATGCAGGGTTAACCGAATCCTCGATACAATCGAAATGTCCGATAAGATCATGGCGGAAGGAAAGTGATTCAGCTTGGCGGACGATGACGGTAAAAACGAAAGGAAAAGAGGTGCGTGAAAAAGTAAAGAGAGGAAAAAAGTGTGTATCGGCAGGTGCGCGGATCGTCGATGCAACGATGGGGAGACTGCTCGGTTCTATCTGGGCCAGGGCTAACTCGCTCGCTCCTGCACCTATGCATCGTTGCATAGGCATTTGCAAACCTCCGTAACCCACGGTGACTTCGAAGTAACGTTCTGTTCGCATGCTTTCTCCTCAAGTCCGCTATCGTCTCTTACCAGATTCATGGATTACCGTGAATCAAAAGGTCGCCCACCGGTCGCCTAGTGCAGTGGTCGGAAAACTCATTGGTCAAAAGAGCCGAATATCAGCATCAGAACAACGCTTTTTTTTTGGAGAGCAAAATTTACAAGAAATTCGTAGCAGAAAAACTGGGAACTAATAATATATGATAGATAGGATAATGGATCGCCTTTTTCCTCCGCTATAATGTCAAATGTGTAAACGTTTGAAAGGACGATTCCTGCGGAGGTCCTTGCGCCGTGTCATCTCTACAGAGTCACATAACAAAGTGATAGAGGGGCACCAGAGGGGCCGTTTCAGAAAACTTACGGTTCCTGTATTACAAGTTTTTTCTTCAAATATCCTATGTGAAATTTAAATAAAGAACTTGTTATACAGGAACCGTAAGTTTTATGAAACGGGCTCTTAGTTTTTTAAATATTGCGTTATTATTACCGACGATCGAAAGGTGTACGCAATGTGCCAACTCTGGGTAACCGACTTTTCGACTTTAAGCGCTGAATAAGAAAAGGATATTTATCACGATTAACGATAATCGCGTTTATTGCTAAAAATTATTTATTATTATTAAAATGTTACATGGCACATAGTCATTATTCGTGGTGGAGCCACATTCGAGTGGCTAGAGTCGCGTTTCTTGGCCCCTGGCCTAGTGGATCCATTGCTCCTATCCATTGCTTCTTTCTTTTTTCTGTAAAGACGCAAGGTCGCGTGGTAGATTATAAACATTGTGCCTCGATGTCCAAAAGAAATGTCGATTATAGTGGGATAAATCTCAGTAAACCATGGTAAGCTCTAAATAACGTTTCGACAAGGCAGTTTTCCTCCAAATCGGGTATCGTTTTTCTGGAATCATACCTATACCATAACATAGCGATTCTCATAAATTTTTTGATTGTACGTAACCGCTTTTAACACTTGTTTTATAGTAATGGATTACGCGAGAGTTGGAATTATAGTTAATATTATAGGCATTATATTAAAATCAATAAGAAATTTAGATTATGTATAGCTGATTCAGGGAAATCGTAGAATGTGTGGAAGTTTTGTTCATATATATTTAAGATTGGGATAGCAGAAATAGTCATAATGTCTGACACTTCATTTCTTTCTTTTTTTTTTTTTTTTCGAAAAATCGTCTAAATCCGTTATTATGCATTTTCCGAGAATTTCAACTATCTGATCGTGACGCACGAATAATTAAATAGATTCTACTTACCTTTCTTTTTCGTGCTCTTTCCTTTTCATAGATATTTACAATATATCTATATATGTCGGCATAATAGGTCGTAGTGTTAATTGTTAATGGTGTACAAAGACTTTCGTAATTTTTTTGCGAGGGATAGAAAATTTCGCTATGAGTAAAATAAGAGACAAGGAGAAAAGGAAAGGAAGACCGACGGAGAATTGTCGATTAAAATCTTTGCTGAATTATCAACGGAATTTAATCGCCGTGCTTTTTCGACGTTTACCTCGCAGCTTTGCTTATGTAACTTGCCTTTATCTCCGTTTATCTTTGAATTTCTACCGGTGCTTTATTGCCATGGCATACGAGGCATAACAAACTCTCGCCCTCTCTTTCTCGAGCTGAATCAGATTGATAACACGTCTATCGTGGTTGTTTTACAACCATGGATCTGCGACTGACGCAAGATAAAGCTCGTTATTCAACCCGCGCTTTCTTCAATTTTAACCTTTAATTTTTCGTTCACGGAAATCCTACGCTTTCTTAAGTTAGAAAAATTGCAACGGGACATTTTAATGTCGGAAGCCAGGAAAGTCGCAAAATCCTCACCATATAAGGAAATATCTTCGATTTTCAATCACTCAGATAATTTTCTTACATTTTCAATAATATCGAAATATTTCGAAGGAAGTCGAAGTAAATAGCAAAAAAGTCTCGCTATTTACATCCACGGAGTAACACAATTTATGTTTGCAAAAATACGATTTAGGACGGCGAAGTGTAGGGCCAAAATGGATAAATCATACCGCGAATGTGGCGAGATGTTATGTCATACAAGTTACTTGTCAAATCAAATGCCACATTTTATTTTTGGGCTAGCCGTTATCTTCCGTTTATATTTATGCTATATTTTAAAAATGAAGCAGCATATGATAAACAGCGAAGCTAAGGTTAGTTCGGGTTTTATTTTATTTATCGTTTCTAGTTATCGAAAATTAAAGAAGCTTGATTTGAGTTGTAATCGATATTAATGGAGAATTGGAAAAGAGATCACGTCGATTCCTACGAGAGGGATTATAAACAATTTGTTATGCGTACATCTGCTTTTCAAAACAATATTCTTTTCGGCATCCGGCGTGTAACTTGTACAATATCAGACGATAGAAAATCATACGATCGTCGAGTATAAAGTACGGAAAGAATGTTCAAGTCTGGAAGAAATTTGAATTATGGAAAGTTAACTTTTGAAACCAGGACTTCGGTGAATAAAAATGAGTATATTTTACAATCCATATATTGTTGTTAGGCGAGCAAAGTATTGTACGTCAGAATAATCAGATTAGCAGAGAAACATATATACTGAATAATACTGATAATTAAATAGTACATAATACTATTTTATGATATTTATATTATATATCATATTTATTAAAGAATTTTAAATAGTATAGTACACTATCACAATCTGAGGTAAAAACACCGAGAAGAAATTAAATCGACTTGCACTATTGGAACCATGAACAAAGGACAGCATTATAGAATGTATTATCGTAATTATCCTGTTTTCGCGGAAATGTCACGTACACTCCTTTGCCATTTTTTACGCCTTTGAGGGTTAAATACAGGAGGAAGAGATTCAGCGTGGAAAAGATAGGAAAAGAGACATCGTTCGGGCTCATTCCATCGCGCTCGACACGTATACACGATTAACAATCGACCCAGAACTCGAGGAGATAACAAAGTTCACTTACACCGCGGCTATCGACTTTTAAACTCACCTCCACTTGTAGTCGCTGTTGGAAATATTGAGCAATAAAGAGATGCGAAACTATATTTGCAATTAGATCTGTGCGGGCCGCCTATTGGTGCAGTTTTATTACAAATATCATTGGAAATACGAAAGAAACGGAGACGCGAATATATTTCTGCTATTAGATCTAACTCTGCTGTATAATAGCGATATCATACGGAATATAAGTGTGTATACATCAGTAAAATTGATTCTCTTTAAACAAATTGTAAATTAAGAGAAAAAAATAAAAGAAAGTAATGGATTTTATATTTTAGTTTTGCAGTATACCGAAGGTAAATTTATACAAAGAAAAAAATACAAGTAATACTATCGAGGTCACTCTTGTCGTCATTGTGACTCGTCTCTCTCTTTCTTTCCCTCTCTCTCTCTTTCTCTCTCTTTGCTTCCTTTTTTTTTTTCAAAAATACTTTTTCCAAAAAAGGCATCGTCAACCCTGATGGCTCGACACTCAGTAATTTTGGGCCACAAATTCGTCAAGATCACCTTTTTTTCCCGGTTTTGCGCTCGATTACGCCAGTATATTACTATGCGATAACGGAGTGGCAGACGTTTGTTTAAAAAAAATTATGTACCCTCTCCGATTGTTATTTCGATTCTCTATCTGATGTTTATTCTGTATCTCTATCGGATTCTCATGATGCCTGTATTTCTCGATTCATATTTTGTCTTCCCCTTTGACTTTGATTTCGTGTCCTCTTCTGCTTCTTCTCCCGATCTTCGTTCTTCTTTTTCTATCACGTTTCTTTCCATTAAAGTTTAATATCCTCTCCCTCATCCCTTGATTCTTATCCAGCTTCTTACTGGGACTTTTATTCCATTTCCCTTTGCTTGATTTTAATTCCGCCTTGATTCGTCTTTCATTCCCGCCTCTTCTGTTATCGCCATCCTCCATCTCTTTCTATCCGCCTCTCCTCTATCCTCTCAGCAATTTTTACAAACCACCTTCTGATCTTCACTCCTCTACTCTCTGCCTGATTTAAGCATTATTTCCTCCTCCGACATTCATTCTTCTTCACTCTGCCAGATTTTAATTCCGCCTTGATCCCTCTTTCATTCCCGCTTCGTCCCTTGCCATTATTATCTCCCTCTCCCTCTCTCTCTTTCTCTCTCTCTCTCTCCCTCTCTATTCGTCTGTCTTCTATCCTTTATTCAGTGTCTCTTACTCTTTCTCTCCGCCCCCCTTTCCTAACCCTCCTCGACCATCGGGCCGTCTCCGCTGCTCCTTCGAGTGTTGCAGTTGCAGTTGCAGCCACAGGCAGATAGGTGGGGGCAGGCAGGCAGGCAGGCAGGCCTTGGGAGAGTTCGCTGCACCTCTCGTCCGTCTCCGCCTCCCCCTGCTCCCCTCTAGTCGTCGAGTTCCCCTTTCCAAGCCACGAAGAGACCGTGGCTCCTGCACACGCGACCGGTCTGCACACTTCCACGCTTCTGCACACGTTCGCAGCCGCTTGGGTGCACGTACACGCGGATAAATTCGCGTACGAGAGCACAGATGCTTTCTAGATACGCTGATGTATCATATAATGGTGCCTAAGTACGCATTGTATAAAGAGTTTATGGATGTATGTGCATCGAAAGAAAAGCGCGTATAATCGCGTAAATGCGTTATGGATAGGCCGAGGTATCGAGCACTGGTGCATAAGTTCGTAAGGGGTTTGCAGATGCGTACACGCCGCGAGAAGTCCACGCATAAGTGTGCATTGTGAGTTTACCGATATATGCTGGTATATAATAGCTTACGAAGAGTTTATAAATACCTTGGACGTCGGGACAGATCTGTATATCCGCGAGAACATGGGTGCGTTTTTGGTGGTATCGATGAGTTGTACGGCATCAGCTGCGGTAGAGCGATCTCGTTATTTGTATTAATCTAAAAATCCGGAAAGGAACAATGCTTGGGATTTAGTAAAAAGCTTGTAAAGGGAAAGTTGCTTTAAAGTCGTGGATTATAGAGATTATCCTTTATGATCAGCGTATTTTTCCATTTCGACACTTCGTGTCATACTGGCAATCTATTATCCAATCCCATGCCCTTAAAGGGTGTGGAAAATGTTGCATCCATTGCATGTTCGACGAGTAACCTTTCGATATAAGATAATCCAGGATTCTGGAAAGTGACGATACCTGACTTAGAGAGATGGAAGGTGGGAGAGACGTGCAAAGGGAACGTTATTTCGAAGTCACTGTGGAGTGCAGAGGGTTAACCCCTCAACCTGGTATTTAAATACCCCGCGGTTCACTTTCCGAGTGGTATCTAAATTCTAGGATGTATTATATACATTCTCTACCTTCGCAGTATCTCAATTCTGCTTCATCGTTAGCTCTGACTTTGATTACATGCACGCATATTATATTCTATATCTAAGTGATCGACAAATCTGCAATAGTCACGTTTTAACCATAAATTTGAAAAGTTATACAGATTCCAATAGTTGTGTTGTTCCGACATACGTGAAGCTGGACTTATTCGCGTATTCCGAAACCCCCTAATGGATTAACCCACTCCACTGTGTTTCATTTGCAAGCAGTTGTGACCAAATGTACGATGGAATTTTGCTTAATTTGATAGATTAGTGTATGCTGCAGAAACTTATACTTTTGCTATTAAAACATCGTGGTTATTGGACGATAGGAAATTTCTCTCATATGTATATATGTATCTAATATCCTCTCTTATGGTTTTGTATATTTATTCTCATATCGTGAATCTTACGATCGAACTCGCCATTTCAATTGAAAGGGTTAAGTCCATGAGTTTTTCCAGAAAAAAGCAAATTAAGGCACGCAGAAGAAAGAAGGGGGTTGAGATCTAATTAAAATTCATTAACCCATTCCCTCCCAAGGCTGAAAAATATTGTTTGACCACCAAGATATTTCACCAATACAAACAATTCCAGCTGCCTTGTTAGATAATATACTGTACTATGCATAATTATTTCTTCCAACTCACTACCACTCTTGCAACCTGTTTTATCGTATTTTTAATATTACTTCAATCCGCAACTCGCTGAGATATCTCCAAATCACTTTTTGAAGAAATAAGTTATAAAGGGAAAGAAAAAACTCGATCATAAACGATGGATTCGTTCGATGATCGACGAGCGACCTTCTAATTTCCAATAATCCACGAATTTTGGAAAGTGAGATAACCAATTTCAGGGTAAAACACGCAAATTGCACGTTAGTTATCGTGAGTTACAGAGGTTTAACTCGGTGTAATCGACATTTCTCTTAGATTTCGAAACACTGTACCGTTCCTGTAATCTGCCGTGTAATCTCATGCTCGTAAAGGTAAAGAAAAAAAGTTGTATACTTCGAAGTCACCGTAGGTTACAGACGGTTAAAGTGAGAGAATAAAGGACAGAGAGAGAGAGAGGGAGAGAGAGAGAGACTTCTCGAAAATTCCGAGGTAGCAATTGGCTCGTTCCCATCGCCAGTCCGTGGCTTATCGCAGGCGTGTGCGAACGCACGATGCGTCGAGTGCGTGAGCCTATTCTCGTGCCTTCGAATGCGGACCTTGGAAGCCGTTCTCGTAGCGGATCGAGGGAATCTTTCCGGTTCTCGCGGACACGAGCCTAAAGGGGGACTCTCCTCCTTCTTCTTCTTCTTCTTCTTCTTCTTCATCGTCTTCTTCTTCTTCCTCCTCTTCCTCCTTCCACGCCTGCTCCAATGCCCCTCCCCTCCTTCTCGTGGTGTGTGTCCTTGGAAAATCGCATGCACGAGACAGCTTCACGGTTTCTGCACGGCGATGAAAAGTTCCCCGGGCACGCACCCAGAATTCCTCCGTGAAAAGATCGGCTCGAGTCTTTTTCTGCTGGAAAAGCAAGGGATACTGGAATAAATATATTACTCCTTTCCGCCGGTTCTCGGTATATTAGGAATTAGTTTATTTAATGGTTACATACGAGGATGGTTACTCGTGTCGTCGCGTCTCCTAATTTCCTTTAGCCGCGTGAAACCATTTTGGGAAGTATATTGTCGCCACATGGTGCGCGGTTTGAATTATTTCAATGGCTGTAAATTGATGGGCTGAAAATAATTGAGAGAGAGCATTTTTATTTCAAACACAAGCGTGTGTTAACGTTTTAAAGATAGAGATTTTTATGTGAAAAGAAGCGTGGAAAGAATTAGGCGGTGCTTGTTGAGTAAAATAATTGTTAAGGTACTGAAATAAAATCGCGATCAATCGTGATGATTCATGGCCTGTGATCAACCTTGATTTGTTCGAAAAGATATAGAAATATTTACACGGAGGTTTGTCATAGCTAAAAAAGGAAGGGATACTGAAATAAAACACGCGATGAGTCGATAATTCTGGATCTACGATAGACCTTAATTCATTCTACAAAATTAATAATGGTAGTACATACACATCAAAGCGTACTTAATACGCCTTCAACCACTTTATCGACATCGTCGATAACACTTTCATTCGTGGATGGATCGCGAGAATCGTATTTTCGAGCGCCAGAAATAATCGACGTCTTAAGCGTCTTTATTTTAGCAAACTCCACGCGATTCGACAACGATTTGCGAGCACTTTATTATTATTATTCTTAATAATACCTTCCTTTATAATGAATAATACTTGTTCGTTAGTAAACTTTTAATTATTTTAGTTATTATAACTTTGAATTATCAATCGTCAATTAAACTTTTTCATTATCATTCACAGAACTTGTTTAATATTGCTAATAAAAAAGGAGAGTAAGGGGCGTAATGCGAAAGGATGGGACGCGCCATTGAAGAATCGTGCGGACGGGGAAATTGTAATGACCGGCAGTATGTGGAACGTGAAACGACTTTTCTCCATCGCGTTTTTCCTCGGTGAAAAGGAAAACGCCACGATTCCGCACCCCTCGTGTCCTTGAACGGAGGCACTCTTCACGGTTTCTGACACCTCGGCCGATTCCCTGGGAACTTTCGAATGTTACACCTGTTTATTATTAACCCTTTGCACTGCAAATATTTGTTTTCATACTGTCGATCGACGAACTCGATAACACTTTGCGACGAAGCCGCTGGAAGCAGCATTTTTTCCTCGCAACGGAGGAAATTGTCAGTGCTGGTGTATTTAATTACCTTTACTTTCATAGGAGATCTGCAACAACCTGGTGTAAATAAAGCCAAAGCTTCACGTTCTAAAATTTAACCCGGTTTCGAAAGTAGAGCTGAATACTCCTCCACTCTCTCCTGGCAAAAATGACTGTAAGCCTATTGACTGAGAGTGTTCAATATTTCAGGTGTGTCGATGGAATCTTGCTTTCATTGCGCATCACAGTTTTGTGAAGAACGTAATAATAAATAAAGCGTAATAATCGATCATGTTCGTTTTTGCGAAAAAAGGCTTTGCGTAAGACATTTTTTAGTTTTCTTTAACGATAACAGAGCCAAATAATAATTTGTCTTGGAAATTCTCTTAGTGTGTGTGTGTTGATTTTAACACGTTCCGCTTCGGTTTTGGTGTCCCTCGTATTGATAGACTTAAGCGCGCCATTTTGATCCTTCCACGCAGTTCTGCCACTTCTATTTTCTAAGGTATTTTATACATCGCTCATGAAAAAAGTTATAAAGTACTACAGAAGTAAAGGCCAACCGCGACATTAAAAACACCGATTTTAATCTCGTACCTTTTCTTCTCCTCGTACATCTCTCAATCTTGGTTCATAGATGAGTAACATGTTCCAAAGGGAAGAAATTTCTTTGTTCTCCAAGCTTTTCATGGATCCTTCGACGGATAAAGATTTCATTCTCCTATGTACGTTAGTACCAGCAGTTTCAGAGAAGAAAGCAAATTTATTTCACCTTTTGAACGGTATTCAAACGAAATGAAAAGTGAATTAGGTTCCAGTAAAAGTAATCGCGGTTTTAGCAATCATATTTAACAACGAAAACTGTGTTTAGTTTTGCACCAAACTCTTATTCCTCTATGTTATAAGAGAGAGTCGGTCTCAATTCGAGGGACTTTTCTTCAGAAATTCACGAATTATTGGAAATCAAGGATATACTACACGATCGGCCTCCATTGTAATTCTCTCCTTTCTTGTAATGTGAACGACACGCGACACGTCGTGAGTATCGTCATAATCCAACGGGTGGCCCTACCAGAAACGTGACGCAAGATCGATCGGTGAAACCGATTTGGGGCAAGGCGAGAGAGAAATATCCATGCACGACACAGTGGGAGGGGAAAAAGAAAGACGAAAGGAAGAAATCATCGGCGGGTGAAACGTGTCGAGGAAAAGTGCGCGTTAGTCTCGGCCTGAATCGCCGGCTAATGCCTCTTCCTCCTCCTCTTGCGCCGCGGATAGTAAGAAATTAAAACCGCCGTAAAGGGGATCTTCGGGCGAAACACGCAAAATTTAGAGAAATTCTCGCGCCATTTCACTTTCTAGAGGAATCTCCCAGTTGGTTCGGTTCTGATGGAACTTCTGCTTCGTGGAATTGATCCTCGATTAATTGTAGGTTGGCGCACAAATAATTACGATGTCAACCATCATCGAGAGCCGTGATTATTCTTGCACCAGCCTGACAACGAGTACGTGAATTAATTCGAAGTTGAATACTGAAATTAATGTGAATAAAATGAAAGGAACACGACGATACCTGGAAATAACAAAAACGATGGATACATTTTTGTAATTTGAAAAGAGACGTAACGGCTCGAATCAAAGGTTTTTACTCCTGACAACTTGAGCGATGAAGGATTTTGAAAACATATTATACATTGCAAACTCGATTTATTTCTCTCGACTTCATTCCTGGTGTATCAAAGCAAGGAAATCGGAAGCGTATATTTCGATCACTTCAAGATGGTTATCATCTTTCACAGGTATAGCAGAGTTGAATACGTTAAAAACGTCCGTCAAACAGAGCGGAAATACTCGTGCTTAAAATATGGATGCAATTCCTTCGAATCCAGTAGCGTCGAATCAATTTTACGCGCTTGATAGCGTTCATCGATTGTTTCTCGAGAGGTCCAAGAATTTTTAGACGGTCGCCAAAAAGGGGGTTAAGGTGGATTACACGATCGTCGTGGAGACCGAAAAGCGATCTTGTATTTCGCCACAGCACGGGCGTATCTCTGCTCAGTGTGCAGTTACGGCATCCGAGGAACCGCAAAACCGAAAGCAAACCGTCGTAAATCTGCACCGGGATAAAACCGATCGTGCAGGCGTTGTGCAAGTCGAATGCAAATCCGGAGAAAATAAAGCGGCAGTATTTTTAATGCAAACAAGACAAATCGCTTCTGGTTACCTTTCGGTGCCGAATTAAGCGTATCTCTAAGTGCGAATTTTGTTTAAAACGCGCTTGGATCATAAGCAACGTATCTGCACGTAGCGCGTTTATCATAAGAAAGGTCTGCAGACATTGCACAGGATTTTAAAAATGATTATATTAACCCTTTCTTTTATCCATTGTCCTTTTTGTGGGACGCTTGTTTTTTTATTTATCCCTACCCAAGCAGCGGAACTTTTAGTTCTATTTGTAGTACCTAAATGTTATACAGACTGTCACAAAAGTCATAAACTTAAAGAAAATATTTTGTCCCTAATTAGCTTATCATAGGAAATGAATTGTATAGTGCATTTTTCAGGCTTGCACTTGGCTTTCGTATATAATGGATTAACGCGATAAACTCGCAAAAATGTTAAGAGTAATTTTAAGGACATTCCTGTATCTCCAACGATTTTAACGCGCCTCGCAGTATATCGCAACAGGCTCTACAACTTCTGGTGGCGCTTTTAATTGTACAAAAGAGAGAAGAGAGACGCGAAAAAAAATAGAACATAACGAGGAAGAACTCGGTGGCAAAAATTGAGAAAATATTCCTCGTGGGATTTATCCCCCTGTGTTCTGCGCGTAGAGCCGGTCGCACCTGCGTTTAGCGACAGGAATCGTCGTTGGAATGGAAGTTCCTTTCCGCGATGACCTCGTGCGCGCATTCACCTATACCGTGCATGCACGGCCATACACGTTCTTATATTCCCGTATTCTTCTCCTCTTCCTGTGCGCCTCCGAGTGAGCCAGACCTACTTGCCGGCAAGGGTCCGACCGGGCAGCAGGAACTCCCGAGTAACTTTTCGCGCGTATCGTCTCCCCTTCCTTATTTCTACAGCTCGACTCAGAAATGACGTGAAGTTGCTGAAGAACTTGGCTTCGAGACGATGGAAAATGATGGAAGCGTGCAAGATCTTGAAAGAAATGGGATGGCATGTGGATAGAAACTAAGAACGATTTGATATTAAAACGATGGAAATAGTTACAGATTTGGTGGACATGTTGAAATTGTATAGCAAGTATGGATTGTATTATAGATGCTTTGTATTTTACATTACGCAGGGGAACTCAGGATGAACTTGAAATCGAGAAATGGTTTTACAATAAAAATGACAGAAATGCGCAATGGAGTGGTAGAACTTGGGGTAAAGTGATTTCTTTTTACTGGAATATATTTTTCATAAATATATCTTTTCCATCATCTATCTATTTGATTGTCATTATTCTAATATCATACTGTATAATACAGAAGTTACTGTCTGAATGGAATGCATTATTTTAGATAAAAAATACTGTTATTAATGTCGCTCATGGTAACGTCGCTTATGGTAAAGAACAATGTTATAATTGGGCTTATGTTTTGTTTCGATATCTCGTGTCAGAGTTAAAGATACTATGATTATTATTTTGAGTTAGGATAGATATTGTTGATTAAACTTCGAAAAATATATCACATTAATTTCTGAACACCAAGAACTAATACTAATCCGTTGGGAGATTTCTTTAAAAAAAAATTCTGCGTTATATCCTCATTTGTTGTTTAAAAATAATATTATTTTCTATATTTGGCAAGTGGTTTTTATGTCACACAATATAAAAATCCACGATGCAAGCAGAAATTCTTAAGCTTCTGTGACTCGCATTGACTTCAAAGTTCACGTTCCGTTTACGAACATTCTCTTCAATCGGCTATCATTTTTCTCTTCATTTTTCGCGTATTTTGAATTAAAGAGCCACTTATCGGTTGTCAAGATATCCACTTTCACCATCAAATTTTTTTCTTTCTTTCCGAGTGTAAAAAAATGCGAATTAAGGAGGATTAACATCCATTACTTGGAAATATTTTTCCCCGGTATTTATAATATCCACAACAATAATTCGTAATTTGAGGAGCAGAGAAAAACAACGGGACGTCTCGCAGCCGGCACCGTCGAATAAAATGCTGAACCTAAGTGTCGAAATCTAAAAGTAGTAGAAGTGGTAGAGGGTAAGGCGCAATTCTAGGCCGGTGTACGTCTATAAACGCCCGCAGCATCCGAAAAATCCGGGGCAGGCGATCGAAGGTTAATGTCACACACCCCACCGTCCGTCCTATCCCAATAGACGGAAAAACAGCTTTCCCTTGATCCGAACGAGAGGGAAACGTGCCCGTGGTGGGGGGTAATTCACGGTGGAGGGGGAAAAGCCGAACATTGCGGTAGGCTATGCCGGTGGTTCTCAACCTTCCATGTTCATATACCTCCTGGAAGAACTTTTTTCCCTAGAAATTTCGAATTATTCTGGTCATAAACATTTTTGCTATACCGGAACTTCTTGAGTAACACAATTGCATGTTTGCGGAAAGATTTGATTGGAGGCCTTGCGTAGCTTAATTGGTACAGCAGTTTCTCGGGAATTGATGGGCGTCCCCGGTTGAATTCCCGGTCCAGTCACACCCACGGCTCAAATTTTTTGCGCAGACCTCACCATTTTCTTACCAATATTTTTTTTTCCCAATGACGTGAACGAATAAAGAAATCTATATGTGCAAAATATTTCAGCTACAGTAGACGCGTGACAGACCAAATTTAAAAATACGTTTCGGACACATATACATTGTGATATCAGTTTTTAAAGTATCCTCTATTTATAGATCCGTTATTCCTTTTATACCCAAAAGGAGCATCATAGATAACAATTATCAATCCTCGGATAGTCCACCTACCGAAAACAATTTTCAAAATACCTGGCGCTCTTTCTCGCTAAAAATGTTCTACTCACTCCGTCAAGCAAGCAAAAATGAAAAATGCAACAATAACGGACATCCATCAAGGAAGAAAAATCAAGCGGAAGAGAAAGGATCAAAAGAAAAAGGAAGATCGCCCTGAAAAGGGAAACCAAAGGAAAAAGGAAACTCGAGCGAAAAAGCGAAGTGGCGCGAGGGAAAAAGGCAGACAGGGGAGAAATCAAGCGAAAGGGGGAGTCAAATGAAAGAATCGCATGAAAAAGATAAACGGCGAGAAAAAACACAAGAGGAAGAAGTATAAAAAATCTCCGGTACAAAGGAGCAGCCATCCGGCCGCAGGTTGAGAACTCCCTTTCCAGTCTACGCCGATACGGGAACGTCTGTGATGGAGCGAGAGAGAGATAGAGCGGCTTCGGGGGCGCTCGTAGCCCGGCCGGAGACGGCCGAGCGGGCGCGAGGAGCGACGAGTAGCGGGCCACCCCGGCCTCGAGTCAGTCAGTGTGCCACCGGCGACCGTAACGTCGATCCTCTCCCCCTTCAGTGCAGCCGAGTGCCTCACGGAATACACGCGCGCTCTTCTTAACCGCGAGGGAGAGAGAACCGAGGTGCGATGTACGATCGTTTTGCGACGATTAAATCGGGATGACGGCCGTGCTCTGGTAGGATTACTACGGGGTGGAAAGGAACGTATATGTCAGGGACGATGCTCGAGGAGCAGCCGTTGGATCTTAGTGTGCGGGTCGGGGACTACGCGGAGCTACCGAGGGAGCAGGAGAGGATCGAGGATTACGGGAGGATCAGGATAAGGGGATGTTTCCTCGATGGAAATTCCACGGTGGAATACGGACAGGAGAGGGAGGATCGTACGTGCTCCGAGGACTCGGATGATTCCTGCTCGGACAATAATCAAAAGGATGGGAGATCGAGGGCCCGGCCGCCCGGCACCAAGCCCTACAAAAAGAATCTTATGAGACGATACCGTGAGTCGTTTTATGTATTTACCGGGACATCTCGGGTTTCGAGCGAAACGAATCAGTGGATTGGGAGGACGCTTTCTTTTTGGATTTTATTCGTCAATGTATAAGGATATATATTCGTGATGGGCATAAGTATAGAAACGCATCGAGCGTCGCTCCCGAGAGAATTGTGGACCGAGCTTGCTTTTGTGCTTTACTTTTTGTCGGCTGTAATTTATTGGTACATTTCTTTGCTCTGATGTAATGTATATTTTTTTGGTCGATATAAGTCGGTATATTGCTAAAAACATAGCGAGCGTTGCTCGATGAAGCGATGAGTTTCCCCTTTTCATCGAATTTCATTTCTCGGAATACAAGGATCTGTTCACACGTCTTGATATATAGTCAATACATTTGTCGTCAATGAAAGTCTATATATTTATGTAGGCATGTCGAGTGTGATTTGAGCTGACGATTGTATAGGGTGTTAATGATAGAATTACCGGCTGCTCTTCCAACCGTGCACACCCTTTAACATTGGAACTACGGAAGCGACCAAAATGACCGGCTTGTCATCTCTTAGAGAATTTCTATCGTTTTCTCTTGATACCTGAACTACTAAGTAGATCCATTTACCCTTTCTCTTTGTATCTCTTTATTTTCATAGTTATTTATGATATCTCTCTATATATATAATCAGAGTGAATGTGTCCATCGAATCACTTGCACATCGTGAGAGCATGACGGAGAATTTCAGAAAATGCTGCATCAAATTTTCAGAAACGCAAATTGTAAATAATGCAGATTTGAGGAATTTCCACAAAAAAAAAGTATAGGTCTGTGGTTTCCACTTTCCTCGTAGCTCTAGTATTCATAAAGAAATTTATGGATATCTTCATGCTGGATGATATTGACCGAAAGTACAAAGTGAGAGTAAACGTAGATTCTAAAATGCATAGTCGCAGAAACATGGCCCACTCTTGATAGTAAGTGCTCAATGAGGCAACCGTTCATTGGCACATCGTATGAGGTGCGGAACAGGTGGAGAACCGTAACAGAAAACTATATCCGCCAATTCCCCTGTCGAATAATGGCCTTCCATTACTGTATCCGCGTACTCCGCTGGTGCGAATGTTTACCGCGTACGTCAATGTACTGTGCACTCGACAAAGCAGCATACAGAGTAACTGCAATCAAGAGTGTACTGTATTCCAATGAGTATGCATTTTAGGAGCCATATTTACGGTCATGATTTTTTCATTCGACTTATACCATCTTACTATTACTCGTGAAAGCAGACGATTATTTTTTTGACAGCCTGTATGCTTTCTTTTGTTTCTGGATTTTTTTTTATTTGCTATCCTGTATTACGTGGTACAACTTTGATATAAGAATGGAGGAGGCGAAACTTTTTGGGTGACAAAGGTGGTCAACGTCTGATATTGAAAGGGCGAACTGAGGACGAAATTTGTAGCTAGATAGATATTACGACGTGACACCAAGTGAGAGGAAGATATTTAGTTTGTTATCACGAGTGGAAGAAAAATAATCTTCGAAAGATCTTCGAAGTAATCTGAATCGGTGAAACAAAGAATATTCTGTAGTTTCCATAATTATTTTGTTTTCCAAAGAAAGAACCTCAAGCTTTGGTGGTCAATAACTTTTATCGAACAATCTTCTGTGGATAGTAATGGTCTTGAAAAATCATGGAAGTAGTCGTGAAGGTTCTCTCGAGGATCCACCATTGAATATAATTTCGCTGTAAAATTATCTTGGTGATAGTTTCAAAAAGCCCCGTTATTAAATAATCGAACAGAATTTCCGTATAAATTTGTTTTAGAAACAGGAGCTTCCATTTATGCAACAATTTTTCAAAGCACTTCTCGCTGTCGATTGCCACATTGCCATCGTCGATATCGAACTTTTTAAAGCTGCATTTCTTACGTCCTTTTGCTTATCTATTTTTTCTTGTCTACACATTGCTTTTAAAAGCAGACCTTTAACGGTGAATAATCAAACGACCCCGACAATTGACATTGAAAATCTTGCAAAGCGAATTCGAAATTAGAACTATCAGCCATTTGTCCGAACATATCTCAATATAAATAATATCTATGGAAAAAAAAGTAAACGGAAGGTGGAAATAGATTCATTTGATTAAATGTTAGTATATCACGATGAAACGATGGATCTTTGTTAAAAATGACTGCTTATAAGCTTGTAAACGAATCAAAATTACAGACTCGTACTTTTAACGATATTTTGATCGGGATCAAATTTTTATTTCTTCATATGTTAATTTACATCACACAAAGCACATCCTTAATCTTTGCACTAGAAGTTTTAAAGAGAATTTTCCACACAATTCGACGGTCAATTTTTATTTGCATAAGCGATATTAAATATGCATTTGTATTGAATCGATCCTGACTCTATACAGGTTTTAATATTTTATTTGTCATTATCCGTTATTGTAATCTCGAAGGAATGTGGGTGGAAAGTGTATGTACATTTTTCACTATATTAAGCTTCTGCCTCTTAAACACGCAGACGCTTAATCGCTATTTATTATCGTACACTGAATGATTTTCTAATGAAGGGCCATCATAATTTTATGGCAAACCACGCGACTTGGGCATACAAAAAAGTTCCTTTGGTTCGTGTCGAGTAATATTTCAATAAAAGACATGAAATTTGTTTTTATACTTTCAATTATTTCAATTGCGTAGAAGGAATCTATACTTTTCTTTCTGTTTCTGCGTTCTGATACAAGTATGCCACATTTCATAAATATCAGGACATTCAGAAAGTGAACAACTATAAGTATAATATCAGAACTTTTCCCAACTTTGCTGCAATTTTATCATTTGGTTAAGAAACATTGTTTGTAATAAACATATTATAATATTGAGATAACATTTGCGAAACAGCATAAAAGTTTAAGGATGAAAACTGTACTCCTTAGATGTTACATTGATATTATAGAAGTGTTAGAGTACTTATTTCGGATAGTGGAAAAAGTTTAAATGTGTGTATACACACGCATGCACGTTTTATCATTGTACATAGATTTCAAAGCAGACTGCCGTTATTTAAGAATACCCATGCATATCTGTATTAGGTCAGCAAAAAAATTCAAATGAATGCAGTATCAATGTTGCAGCGAGCAATTTGATCAATATTAATTCATAAATGAACAATTGAAAAATAGGAACAAATATACATATACAGATGACAAATCAACAATATATATATATAAATATATGTTGTTTGATGATGGAATAATACTTGTGAAACAGCGTATTGTGTACTCACTCCAGGAACTTTATGCTCGTAAGATGTACATATTACGTGATATAAAAAGAGAGTGTCCAGATAGTTTTGTACGGGCGGTGTACAGGCGTAATTTCGGCCGATAAAAATATTACGCAAGCCACTTACCGAAGGCCGTTGAACGAGGAGCAAACGAGCAGCGAGAGATATTCGCCGATTCGCGAACGGTTTCGCAATCACCCCCCCCCCTCCTCCCCTTCCCACCCTCTACCTCTTTATGCTCGCAGCGATAATACCTTGCGACCTGCCCCAACCCCAACGAAATTGGCACGGCGACATCGCCACGTGGAGAAATTCGTATATTTAGAAATTACCTTCAATCCCTTAATTCATTATTCTGTCCTAAATCGCCTTGGAAACTATATTTTTTTTTTTTTCAACGGAGACAATTATTCAACATTTTTTTCTCTCAGTTAAAGACTAGTAGTTATTTTATCTTGATAGTCTAAGTTTAAGTCTAAGTAAAGGTCGAGAAAAATAATTATATCAGCGAAATACGTGGAAGTCGAAAATACTTTATGTCTTCTGGAAAAAATCGGCGTCCTATTTTTGGAAGTTTTAATATTTTTTTTTGGGGAAAATTCAGCGCTCTGTTATCTAAAAAGAACTTCTGGGCTTTGTTTTTTGAAACAATTATATACTGCTTATTTTGTCTGGAAGGGTGAGGGGGAGGGTGGCGGCACCTCGGCGTGTCGGATGCGGAAGCGAGTATTCAACCCTTTCGTGGAAACCCATCGCTGCGGGGCGCCGGCCTTTTCCAAAGGGAAACAAAACGCTCCTTCTTCCTTTCTTTCGAATTTCAAAAGGAAGGCGAAAGCCTCGCCGGTAGCAAGAGTGGTGAAAGTAACCTTCGAAGGTATATTCGAAAAATTTCTCTGATTCTTCCTCCGTCACGCCAGTTTCCACGCAGCGATGTTTTCCCGACTTTCCCCAATTGGATTTTCCATCCAGCGTGCTTTTTTTTTTACGAATGATAATGGTAATAAATCAAGCAAAAGTACCGGCCTTAACTTTTGGTCCATTTACGAGCAGTTAGGAACTAGGTTATCCTGTTATTGTGATTCTTAACCGTATTTTTAATTACAAGAGGATAGTATCACTAATAAAAATAATCGGTGTGTAAAATAATATAAATAATATAAACAGTTGACATGTAATATAAAGCCAGATAACAGTCAGATAACATGAAGTTTCTATTTTTTCTAACATATCCGACCTATGGTCAAGTTCACATAAAATTGCTTGGTGTGAAGTCGAAAACGCATCCAAGTCTTCCGGGTGCGTCATTAGGACAAACATTTCCCCTTCTTCAGGTACGCATTTCGCTTTTACGTCGTAACTTTTCACATCTATTTTAATTTTACTTAAAAGCATGAAATAGGATACAACCCATTTATTTTTAAAATATTTAACATATAGTTTCACAATGCTTTAAATGTTTTCTAATCTTTAATCTTTATTAAAATAATATTTTGTAATGATATTGTCTGTAATGACTGTAATTGCATAATTCGTTGTCATAATCTTTATCATCCGCCCTTCTTAATAAAAGAAATAAATTTATAGATGTAAATAGAGGAAATAAAAATAGAGGAAAAAAATTAAAAATAATTCTTTTTCCCAGCGCATCATTTTAGTAGTGGTTTGAATAATTTTGGTATTATTGGTAAAAAGGATAAAGAATTTCTTCTATACACTCAAAAGACTCAAAACGCGTCTGTCACTTTATAAAATACTTATATATATCATATGGTCAGCCACGTTCAACTAATAGAATTTATGGAAACACTAGTCGAAAATGATGATATCCTCTTTAGTTATAATATACGAAAAAATCTTCGTTCGTTTTTCTTTTTCTTCAAATCTTCACGTAACAAAGTGCTTGTTGCTCCGTAGAAAAGCATATCCAAGAAATTATTACGCGAGAAATATTTACAACCTTTGAAGGTATCTTCCAGCCTCGACTTCTTGGCTTCTGAGCTTCCGGAAAAACTTCGAATGGCTTTTCACGATGGTAGCAGGTAGCAACCGCGGATTATAAATTCAGGTTTTGAGGACTGGCCAGTTGACTTCCGGGCATTTTTATAACCGTTACCTGCCTTTAAATGGTGAACCTGTAGCGCTTGTATTATCAACTATTAGGTTGCTGAAAAAAGAATCGCGCGTTTCATCTTTAATTCTTTACTTCCTATGATTTGCAAGTTTTTAATGCCTCTTTAGAAGTATATTTTACAACCGCTTTATTTGAATACATATGATATGTATAATGTTACATACACATCGTTACTCACTAATTCCAATACAATATTGAGTACTTGTTTTAGAATTATCATACGATTTTGCTAATTTCAAGATTTTCAAGATTTTATTTCTACTTTGATTCTTGACAATTCAGGGAAATTGCCTTTAACTTCGCTACGTTGCACATCATGGAATTAAGGGTTAAGATAATGGACAAAAACGTAATTTCTTTCGCATCATATAAATATCTTTTATACGGCTCTCCTCGAATAGTTTGTTTATCGACTGAGTCAGTTTTCCGTGGGACCAACAGGTCAGACATTGCAAATTCCACTGACGACTTAGTGGACAATACTTTTGCTTCCGCGTGCGTATAAAAGCACTCTCGCAAGCTTGCCAACGTCAGTGAGCGTGGTGCGCTGGCACTAAAAGGAAGAGGGGAGTCCGTTTCGCGCCCTCGTATAAATTAATCAAAATAGAGAAGTACGCCTGCAATATAGAAAATTATACTCCTCCTTGGATTTGTCTTGTGTTACGTTACAATTCCACGTACACAAAAATTTAAGACGCCATTCAAGAAAGCTACTCTTTTAGCCATATTTCTGCAAACACATAACATATAAATTTGGTTTAAAATCGTTCGTATATACCTTTAGCTCCGATAATTTTAGGCAAAATTTCTTTAGAATCGAATTATCGGTTAACGAGATATCTTTTTTCATATCCTACACTAAACACCAAAGTTGGTCGCAACGCTGTGGAGTGCTCGATTAGAAATGCAAAATCGCATTGAAAGGTGGCCAATCGTTTTTCTTTCTTAATATATGTTCAATCTGCTACTTACAAAGTATCTGTAATACAATAAGTTTTGCCCACCGTTGCGACCTTGAAAGAAAGCATTCTTCTCTTTGGTCTGCTTCTGGAGACAATCGCGGCTTCCGCGATAACCCACGGCGCTGAATAAAAATAAATATCACAGTGGCCGCTCATTGTCCCTCCCCTCCCCTCCTATATCTTTGCTTATCCGCCCATTCTGTACGAGGCCATCATTATACTCTTCCTTACTCTCGCCAGACTTTCACGCCACCAACCAGATTGAGCCCTGTAATTTTCCATTTTCTCCGCAAAGTCTTCGCTGTTCTTTATATTTTCCTTCTCGTTTCCTTTTTCTTCCTTCCAATACTCCACTTTCATTCCACCACGTTGGCAGCCGATTCTTCAGCACCTTTCCGACAATGATAAAAATCCTTTTGCGTAAAGTTCGAGAATTACTGATCACAATAAGCAGCCAAGCTGATCACTGAGATCGTTTAGTCTCTCAGTGCCTTTGAATTTATGCGCGTATTGTTGGTATGTTCTGCTTCTTGTTTGTTCCTCAGTTTTCTCTCATAATATTCGTTCGATTTTTCATAACAGGGTTGACTTTCTTTAATCGTACAACATACTGAGAGCGTACAAAGTACTCGTGCCCTGATCAATTTCCACGGAAAGTTCTTGTAATTTTGTTCGTGGTTCACTTATTGTAAAAAGTACTTGGGGTCAATATTTACGTATTTGGAAACATCGTCACTGGAATAACATGTTTATTAATAACACTGAGATATCCGCCCGAGCGCCAAGGGGGTTAAATGTGGTGCTCGCGAAAACGGATTGTACCCCCGATTAAAATTCCAGGATGGGGGAAAAGGTGATACTTTCATTTTCTACAACTGGCGCTTTCCTTAAACTGCCAATATATCAATCACTCATTCTTCATAATCTCTCGTTCGTAATAGGACGCTCGAACTTGGGGATAAATCCACGAAGAGACGATAATTGGCTTGCAGGAAAAATATGTAAAGAAAATGTTGCATCGGGATCACCGTGGACTGTAGAAGCGACTTAATCCTCAATAACAGATATTTTCTTCGCCATTAAAAATTTTGCATCACGTTTGTAATCTTCCGTGCGATTCCGCGCCCTTAACTCGTTATATGCCAAAGCCAAGCGCAAACCTAAAAAATACGCTAATTAATTAATTTCCTACTGTTAGCTAATCACAGAAAAAATATTTTTATCGAGTTCGTAGCTTTTATCAACAGTTGATACAACATTTAAGTACAACAATCAGAACTAAAAGTCTCACTGCTTAGGTGGAAACGAATAAAGCCAATAAGGAACAGCGGTAAATAATGAGTTAAAGGGAAAGAAGGAAATTGGATATATGAATCCAATCGATGAGCGACCTTTTGATTCACGGTAATCCATTAATCTGGAAGGAAACAATAGCTGATTTGAGAGGAAAGCACGTAAAAGGAACGTTACTTTGAAGTCACCGTGGATTATAGAGGGTTAACGGAGTGGTCGTGGAAAGTTGAGAGGTCCGGGGCCGATATTTAAATAGCTAATGGTTCGAGGAAGCGACGTGGCTCATTGTGATTCAGGATATTGGCCCGCCGAGGAAGGAAGGAAGGACCAACTTCCTGTCTGGGCGCCGACAGCCTTTCTCGTATTTCCTTAAGAATCCTAGACCATCGAGCTTTCAACTCTGAAACTACTGTCCGGAATTTACCTGTGTTTGCTGTATAAGAGGAGGAAAAACAGAATATTCACGTTTGGATCGCAGTGATGAGTATTTTTAAACGAGAATCATCTTTGACGTCTAGCATTTTAAACGGACGGTCGATACTTATAATAAAATACGAGTGTATAGTAGGAAATACATTTTTCTTAAATCTACGCTGCAGGGTTAATTGATTTTTTGTTCAGTTTAAAATAAAAATTATACGGTTAAGCGAATTTGTATCTTGATGTAGCCTTGATGAAAAGAAATGAATGATATAATAATGAATATGATAGATATGATATACTCGAATGATACAATCGAGTCATAGTGACTAGTGTTTCTAAACGAGATTCATTTTTAACAGATATGAATAGTTTTAAACGGACTTTCAGTATTTATCCCCATATTGTAATAGTAAATATTAAAAGGGGAGAAACGATTTTAATGGAATATTATTCTATAGTAAAAAATCTCTTTATGTACCGTAAAACTTTTGCTGCGCGGTATTTTAAAAGAGGATAAGCTCTTACTTTTAAATACACATTATTCAGCCTGTTAAATTTTATTAAAAATGTTAATATTATATTTAAAGATCATAAAAAATGGTATAATCAGGTGTACGTAATGTATTTAAAAGAATTGATCATTTCTTGTCGAAATACGAAGATCAGTACATTTTGGCAATTATTTTGAAACAGGGAAATATTTTTGATCGATATTCACAATGAACGATCAATATTTCTGATAAAATATCTATATGTAACAGAAAACTATTTTGTTCATTCTGTAATGTGTCTTCGTGGACTTAATTCTAGAAAATCGACTGTTCATAAAAATCACGATCGAAACATTAAAATGATAGATAGCTTAGTTATCCAGGGGTCAATATGCACCGCTAATATCGTGGAATTTTTGTAAAAATATAAAAATTATATGCATATCTTTCATTGATTAATTATATATATATATCTTCGATCATTATTGCAAATCAACTTATAGCTCATTGGAATTAAACAAAAAGCAGAGGCAAGAAAAATACCTAAGGAGTACTAAGACGCCTAAAAAGTCTCCTATGTGTATCGATTGTTGGCATTGCCCTCTTTATTCTCTGTTAATATTATAGTAAATCAGTTTACTTACATTGGGTATTGGGGTCAAAGCACAAAGGAGAGAGATAGAGAGAAAGAGAGAAGGGGGGGGGGCGACGAAATGGAGAATCAGAATGAAATAGTCACGGGTAATAATCATCCGATTGTTCGAAAATCTTGTATAGTTTTTGGCTTTGGCATCCAGCGAGCAGGAAAGGAAACCTCGTTTTTCTTTCACCTCACCGTCGATGGCGCATGAAAAATTCGGGGGAAAAAAACACGAAAACCCGGCGGAATCGTACGTCGTGGTTTGCACAGGTGAACGAAAAGAAAGGCCGCGCATCGAATCTCGCGGCCGATAAAATAATTGCTCGGCCGGCTGTGCGCTCAGGTGTTGCCTGTAAGATTTAAACGTGACACGTATGCCAATGGGAAACTGACCTACATTCGTGCCCCTCCCTCCCCTCCACCATTAAGTTCCTTATCTGTCGACGTGAAAGATGAAAAAAGAAGCGCAGCGGAGGGGCGGGGGGAGAGGGGGAAAGAGAACCCGGATAAAATGTCGATCGATCAATCTTTGCTCGTCGCAATTATCATCGCACAATTTACACGTTTCGCGCGAACAAAAAGAAATTGCACTTTTGTTCGTACTTTATTTGCCGACGACATTGCGAAGAAGAAAAAGAAGAAAAAAAGAAGTGCAAAGAAAGGAAGAGGGTAAGAAAGTGAAGGGAAGGCAAAGGAATGAAAACGAACGATCGCCAGCGACGAGAGAAGATCTTCCAGGATGAAAGTCGCTTCATCCTTCTCACCTAGCCTATCCGCCCGCCCCTTTCTCCGGCCTTTTCTTTTTATATCGTCCACCCCTGGAGAGGTGCAAAGCGAAGGAGAGCGACGGAGTGAGGGCGAGAGAAAGGTAGAGGGAGGGAAAGAGAGAGAGAGAGAGACGGAGCTTGCGTCGTCGTGTCCGTTGAAAAACAAGGATTTCTTGGGTCGTCTTTGAGCAACGGTGCCGATATACATCCACCCTTTTATCCCGTCTCACGCCTCACGAATTTTTACCAAGTGGTGTGAGTATATCCGCGCCAGTGTGAGCACACGCGCGCGCGCGCGCGCGAGGAAGGAAGAGGGAGGATTCGCGATCGATCCCTCGCCATTTTCCGCCCGAATCGGCCCGCAATAAGGGGTAGGAAGAGTCGAAGAGGCAAAAGAGAGGGGGGAGGAATGGAGGAAGGACGGTGCCGTGGGCGGCGGCGATAGGAAAACTAGGGTAGACTGTCCTTGTGCTCTCGGGTGGTTATTGGAACGTTGGCACGGAGAGACGCTTACCTTCGTCTACCGGGTGGCACCGTTTCATCTTTTACGTTTAACCCATTTCTTCTCAACGCGGCGTTGGCGCAGCGTCTAGGAAAATACTTTCCTCCCACGGAATAGCCTCATCGATAATATTTATTCTCGTTGTCTCATCGAAGAAGGTATTGTACTGTGCATGAATGTTTCTTTCGTTGTATTTACATGGTTGTCTATTTCTATGATCGTGTTTTGAGCGTTACTGAAATTGGTGATTGCCTACAAATAAGTTTTGTTGGTTGTGTAAGGAAGAAATGGATCATGCGCGAAAAATCGAAAAGTATCGCCGACAATCGGAGAATTGATTGCATGGAATACTAAGCTGAGAATCATCTTGAAAGTGAAACTTTATTGCACGGATTCGAGGTCCGAAGAGGTGGTCGTTCAAGGCTGTAGATGATGAATGTTGATCGATTCTACATAATTCAAATTTCCTTCGTATCTTAACGATTGTACTCTAGAACGATTATTGGATCGTTGGCACGAAGAGACGGTTACCTTCGTCTACCGGGTGACACTGTGTCATATCATACGTTTAATCGTGAATGATGATCAAACACTTTCAATACATTGTAAAGACATACTAAGGGGGTGAGAGAATGCATATATACTTGAGGAAAAAAAAGCCCGTATAAAAGTGAAATTCGGTGTTACAGCATTATCTCATAGAAGTTTTGATGTAAATTAAAAATTCATCGATCGACTACATATTTTTTTTCTGTTTGTTAGCCGTGCAATTTATTTAAATGACTAATTTCTGTTTTATGTTTTGTACTCTTGTTTGCGAATATTCCATACACTTTTTAAAATATGTAGAAAATGCAATTTTTCGTGAAAAATCGGCAACCCAAATTTTGTTTGAGTTTTCATAACTGTATTCCAAGAAGCGTTTTTACCTTTGAGCAGGGTGTTGTAACAAACAAAAAGTTAGATTTAAAGGCCCAAAAAAGCAGCGTTACTTTCTATCAAGGTTTGAGGAATATCGAGAGAGAACTCTTTTCGAAGAGACTATTAGGGCTAAAAAAAGGGCTCAAATCTTGCCTGTTTATAAATCTTGTACCGATAGCAGATCTCTAAGAGCAAATATGGATGTATAAGTGGACTTCTAGAAATGACAGGAACATATAACAAAATTTTCGTAAATCCTCACAAGAAATGCTTCTATATTCCACTAAATTGAAGAGAATATAAGCACGAGGAAAATAAATTTGAATCCCAAGAGTACATTGACCTCATATCGATAACAAGCTTCCGGGAGAAAATGTGGAACGGTAAGAAAGGGCCTTGAGATAAGGAAAACATTTTTAAAAAATGGTTTAAAGCCGCAAGAAACGCCCGTTTCCCATCCAGGGATAAGAATACCAAACATACACAAAAGAAGGCTCGTATGATTAAAATCTGGTATAGTTCTAAAACGATTAAAATAATTAACAAACACATTTACTTTCATTTGAGTAAGACAAAATCGTGCAAAATCTCTTTTCCAAAAAGCATCCAGAAATAAAAACACTCCATTCCTTTAAATTCATTGATTTTGTATCCACAGCACACTTCCAGGACGAAACGCCCTTAAAACTAAAAAAAAACACAAAAAAACAATATAGATCCTCAAGAAATGACGGTATATTTCATGGAGTTTAGAGACGAATTTCTGTATGATCGAAAGAATCGTCGTTTGAGTAAAATCCATCGATTCCTCTGAGTCCATCGACCCTGCACCGATGAAACATCTCTAAGAAGAAACGTAGACGGATAGAGAAGGCCTTGGGATAGAAGAGATCGTAGGACACCCGTTATAGAGACAGAGAGGGGGGCGGGATCGTGGCATAGGCATAGAGCAGAGGTACGCGAACGGTGCATAAGAGGAAGAGCAGCGGCGCTCGTTGAATGCACCAGCCCTGACCCACATAGTAAACCGAGTCGTGGGCTAGGCGAGCCTACGCTGGTGCTACCTAGTACTCTATTACACACTAGCCACCGACTTCTGAAACGGTGTCGCAAGCCACCCATCGGACCTCTTTTTTTTTTTTTTTCAACGAGCCTTCGATTCGTTGAAAAACTAATCGCGATTTCGATAATTCTCGGAACTTTTTGCTTTTTATATATTAGAGTGAGATGCGTACACTTGCCGCTATACTGTTATATACAAATATTTATCGTGCCCATTGGACCTCTCTCTTTCGACGAGCCTTTGATTTCTTGCAAAACTAAATTCGATTTTGATCATCCCCAGAATTTTTTGCTCTTTGTATATTACGTCGAGATACGTATACTTGTGGCTATGTTATCGTATACAAATATTTATTGTAGTTATATGCATAGCATACACTGTATATTTATATACACTGGACAGAATTTACCTCTGAAAGTTCACAGGTTTTCGGTCAGGAATTCGCGCTTTTGTTTTCACTCTCCTACCAGAAATGTGGGACAGTTATGTGGAACAGTCAGAATTCAACATATGAAACCGTGTCGATGTCGATAGTTACGAAGTTGGTTTTTGAAGTAACTTTCTTTTTCTAATGACGTTTACTTTGATCTTTGTTGAACAGTTTTTACTTTTAATTTTTGTTTAACTCCATTTAATTTAAAAAATAGAATCCCTTTGATTTTTGGTTAACTCCATTTAATCTTAAATTTGAGTTAATTTCCATATGCAGTACTATTGTAGCAATAGGAAAATATGTGACCCTTCTCTTGGTTTTTTTTTTTCGTCTTCGAATAATCCTACTTCAAAGCTTATTTGATTCTATAATTGCATTGACATCCATATGCACTGCTGTTGAAGCGAGCAAAAAATTAAAAACGTTGTCCTCGATTTTCCTTCGACAGCACTCGGTTGATTTAATCCCACGGAAAAGGGCAGGAAGAAAAGAAAGAAAAGCGCGGAGGATCGAGGTGGATGAACCGTGACCTATCTACCGTTTTGCCCTGAGAACTTCTCTTTCCTCCTACAGAAGGAGGAAACGAGCTCCGTTGGCCCTGACCCATTTTCCCGGATGAATGGTACTTCTCTATTGTCCTGAAGGACCGTTTCAGAGGCGGAAAGAGAGAGCGAGAGAGGAAGGGAGAGAAATACGCCCACTTTTTCTCCCAACTTTAACTCATTTCTGCCGAACGTTGCGTATGGGCAGCATAAAAGAAAACACATTTTTTCTCGCTCACCTTTTCCACCAACAGAATTTATTCTCGCTGCTTTATTAGAGAACGTGCCGTATTACGTGTAGATTTTTCTGCCACATTTATATTCGTGCTAATTCTTGTATTACTTTACAAATTTGACTAGAGTCCGTAATTCCCTGGGATTTTTGCAATTTACCTTGGGAAGAAAGGGTGTAAAGATCAAATTTTTGCGAAAAAGCAAAGAGAAAGAATATCTATGTATGAAATGTGTGTATATATATATATTGAGAAAATAATATCTTTGTGTCAATCAAAATAAACGAAAGACCTAATACTAGTAAAAAAAGGTGTAATGTACAAATAGACGATAGAATGTTAAATGCTAATATTGATAAAAAAATCTACGGTCTTTATATAAAATATTTTAGAAGTGAGAATCTAAATTTTATTAGTGATATTACCAAATTTTAAACCTATTGGTCTGTGAAAAAGATTTATTGGATGTTATTAATTTCTCATATCTTGCAAAATAGGAACAAGTATATATCCACAGAAAATATTTTAGATATTATATACTATACTTATGTAATATGCAAAATATTTAATATATAAATAATCGATGGAGTATTAGACGAAAAGAAAGAAGCAAGGATGATCCCTTGAACGAGAAACGAGATTTCTCCGAGCTCTTCAGGCAAGACACCCACGCAGAGAAGAAGTGTGCGAAAGAGGAAGGGAAGGAGCACTCTCGGTTTCGACGGAGGAAGTGGGTCACGTACACGTGTACGCGAGCACGTCGTTTCCGGTAGCGAAATTTCCGGCATTGCCAATCCGACCTCCATATCATATCCGCCTGATCGATATCGTGAATAAATCCGAGTCGTTTATCTTCTTCTTCGCGAATGGAAATGGGGATATTTTTTTCGGGACATTTTCCACGTTTGAAATTTCTCTCAGTCTGGTGCTTTTAGTCACAGCTATTTGGCAAACTTGTGCCTTTTTATCCGACGTTATAACGATTATATCACTTCATTGATGTATGAAAAAAGCCCCAAAAACACATGTATTCTGCGTTAGGTGCATTAGTTAATTTTCTTGGTAAACGGAAATAAAAGAGGTAAAGACTCAACTTCGTAGCTTCGTGTTTTAATCGATACACGTACAACACTCAATGGCCGCTTTTAGAAGCGATATTTCGTATCGACATCGTTTAATTTCTTATTCGGATATTTTTGTTTCAATCTGGTTACGTTTGTCTGGTTTTTTTTTTTTTTTACTGGCTTATCTTCTGCATTTGGGAATTCTCGAACATCTACTGCATGTCATTTTGACAAATGAATTCTTAAATCGCAGTCATTTATTTGGTTAGTATGTTTATGAAAAAACGTTTAATATTTCGTAAAGTAAATAGTAAATAAATGAAATAATGACAATAATAATACATAAAATAGTAAACAGAATAAAAAAAAATATTATCATCAACATTAATGGAGAAGTTGGGAGTATTAAACCAAACTTTGTTAGTGTTACTTTATTTTCGGTCAATGCATGTTACATTTTCATTATGTACCAATAAAGTATTAACAACGACGGTTTGCTAAAAATACTGAAAGTTTTTCCACCGGCCAACCTGACATTGACTATTTACATTTGTTACTGCATTATTAATACTGATAATCCATTAATCCACATATATTATGCACTGACATTTACCATCCAATATGAAGCACCGATAAAAACTGCTGAAGAACAATGGAGAAATTAAAGAGTCTCTTAGTCGTTTTGGTGAACGGTTATTAAAAGGGCTTCATTGATTTCGTAATTCCGCATTATTCTCCCCTCCCCTTTGTGCGGCGCAATTTGAGCGTGTTTGCCGATTTTTTTTATTGCGTCTCGTCGAGCGCAATGTTTGCCCGATTACGCCCGCGGAGATTACATTGAGAAAATAAGAAAGTCGGGGGGATTACGCAATGATATATGGCGGAAGACGACAAATTAACTGTTTATCCCGGCAATTTTTGCTTACACCTACGCGCCGTGTCCTCTTCTTTTTTTCTTTTTTTCATTCTCCTTTTTTTCTCGTCTACGTTTCGAGTCTGCACACAGACGATCTTTTTTCCTCCACCGATTTTTACGCCTCGAAAGCATTTTTGGGCTTAACTTTGAAACATAATATTTCTCTTCTCTCCGGGAGGATTTTTCTGATAAAGATAAACGTCCATAGTATCGAACTTGGTTGTAAAAGTTGGGTGCAGGTGTTTGATTTGAGGATTAATAGGGTGCCGTTGGTGTCGAATCGATTACGATTTTCGTTTCAATGTGAACGTTCTTTGATTTTTTTAGTACTGCGTCAAAACACAATATTCCTTCTTTTAACTCGAAGTATCCTAATCGAGGTAAACGTTTGCAGTATCAAACTTGGTTGCAAAGGTTGAACGCTTATATTGGCTGTGGGAATTAATTCGGTTTCTTTGATCTCGAATAAATTATAATTCTGGTTTAGATTTGAATATTGTTTCGTGTTTTCGGTATTTTTTAAATTGTTTTCAGCTATTTTATTTATAAGATGTGGAACTGATGAGAACCAAAAGGACAAAGCAGAGAAGTAGCTGGTATTGCGTGTAACAGGGTTTACTATTGCTCGTTGAATTTATATATGACAAATCTCTCTTGTTAGACAGTAGTATCAAGTGCCACCAGCGATGATCGCGGTGTCGTTTCTTGTGGCGGTTAAGCATTTGCCGCCATAAATGGTGGAAGGAGGAAGGAGGATGGTGCGATTGTTTCTCCGCTTCACCAAATAATCCATAGACACTCATGTACTGTACATGTACACTGTCTATGAACCGCAATAAAGGAAGTATAAAATACGATGATCTTTCAATGCTACACAATAAACTGTATTCCATGTAATGTATACGCAACGTCTAGAAAAAAGGTCAAAGAAGATGTTAAGATAATCTCATAAATGTTTCTAAGAAATGAAACTGGATAAAGAGAAGTTTCTCCCAGTTGACGTATAAAATATGCACGTGGAATATACGAAGTTGGAAATCGTCCTTGGCGTGTATCTCTCTCCTGATTCTAATGCCATACAAATCCCCTCTACTAACTAAACCGAAATTCAGCAGCAGGCTTCCATAAGATATGAAATCTAGTCTTACCAAAAATACAGATTGAAAATTAGTCAGTATCGAGGAAGAAGGAAGCTGGCGGTTCTTTTCGCTTTAAGTAGCCGTAGGTTTTTAACACTTGGTATATAAGTATACTTCCTCGCGGATTTAAGCGTGCAGCAGGCGTCTTTTCGTGAATCTCGCGGGAGTTTGGTCGTTCAGTAAAATCGCGATGAATCGAAAACTACTTCGTTCTTTCCCAACGGAGCTTCTGGGAAGAAACGATGCAAACCGTTGCCTAGCAACGCAAACACCATATATACAATGCCCATCGTATTTACACGATACTCGCTCTCTAGCGTAGTTCTACGTATTTTTACGTGACCCGTGCTCCAGTGACGGACTGTGAAAAGCGTGAAAGTACGTTGGTCGAATACAATGTGTTAAGTATTTTTTTCCGGATCGAGGCCTAAATAGAATCACCAGAAGAATCATTATGAGCGATCGAAGGTTTGTTCGTGCACCCGGTAACCTGTATATCCTCTGGGTGGGCGGTGCAAGGAAGGAGGAGGCGACCGACTTATCCGAGGCACGTGATGTCACATAGAAAGAGAGAGTCGTTACCGTTACGCAATGGCGAGCGTATGGGCGCGTACACGCAGAGAAAGTTGTGTGGCCCAGCCAAATGCTGACCTTACGTACTCTAACATCTTCCCTTCGTCGAGGCGTTATCCTTCTCAATATTTCCGAACCCTTTGATCCACGAAGCTGATATTCGTCTTCTAGTTATAACTTATATCTTAGCAGGGAATCCTAACCTCATTTGCTCGATGATTTCTGACATTCTGAACACAAGGTATGGTCAGGTTCGAGCAGTTTTTCGCGCACATTTAGTCAATTCTCCATTTGGCCTTTTGGAGCTGGAGTTCTAGTCGACTTAACCAATGGTCCGATTTTTTTCTACGCCTACTCGGTTTTTCGCCGCCTTAATTCTTAATAATTTTCCCCGAATATTATAATTCGATTGATTCATTACTTCCTTAATGTATTTATTGGGCCACACAATCATAACCTAAAGTATTCGATTCCACACACGGTGTCGATTTTCGTCGACTGAACTCCAAAAGACCAGATGGAGAATTGATTTAATGTGTGCGAAAAACTGCTCGATACTGACCATACCTTGTGTTTATAATTCATATCTCGTTGTATTTATGTCGTTTCGCTGGATATTGAAAAACCAGTCCGTGATCAAAATCAGCGCGAATAACTGAGTAACGGCCTCAACATTGTTTCAATTTTTGTTCGTTATATAACTATAGTGCACATTTAAAGGATCAGAATATATTGTAGAAAAAAAAGAAAAATTACTGTAATATCTTATAGGGTACCGATGTGTATTGGGATAAGCTGCCTGATTGGCTTCGTCTGTATCATCGGTGATATATATCGGCGTTAAGGTGTTGAATCCTCAAGGTGATATTTAAATATATTAAGTCGTCCCAAAAGTGCTATCTGCTATCTGCGCGCAGGTGCTTTATCTGGCAATATTTGTACAAACATGAAACCATATACTATAGCCTATTCTTCCAGCGATACGTCAATTTCGTGTTATTATTAGTTTTATCTATGATTGAACGTGCGCATATTAAACTTGATATGTGATAAACTAATCAATCTAGAACAATGCCATTTCAATTGTAAATCTGAGTAGATTCGCATAGTTTTTTCCAGACATGATGTCTGAAGCGATGCGCATACATCGAAGGTGCTTGAGCGATTAACACTAATACATGTATATAAGTATACACCTGAATTCCTTCTTACTTTGCTTACTGTACAAGGAGGAAAATGTAAAAAAAAAACACGCAGAATACCATGGCGAATACCTACAATTAATTATATGTAAATAAATCTTGTACTCTTACATTTTTTTACACTTTACGAAATCGAATTTTCCCAGATTTTACGCGCAAAAATATTCAATTTAATTTCCTCCTGATTAATTATCGCCGCCTGAGAGCCGATTAGTATACTTGCGCTGTATGTCATACGGGAATTAAGACATATTGAAGGACATATTGAAGAAAAGATGAGTGTGAAGTATTCGACCAGTACACTACTGTTTTTTATGACATTTTTCTGCGAACTAATATACATATTTTTTTCAATCACGTAAGAGTAAGTAAAATTAAGGGAAAAAAACTTAAAAAAAAAAACTTGGTGGGAAGAAAAAAATGTCTTAATTACTGCATATATATTGCATCTCGAAGAAATGGGTTAATTCATACTCGAGTTCCGAGGCACTTTCGATGTACAGAAAAATCTTTTTTATTTTTTGCGTTCTCGCACAGCTTCAATTTGGAAGGAATTCTGGGTTTAAGGTTTTGAAGGTAATGAGAGAAGGAGGAAAGTGAGGATATGGCTCCACCGACGAAAATTACTCGAGGCGGGGATGTTTGTCGGTCGATGCGGCTAGACACCCACCCTTCCACCGGGTGACGGGGGCGAGTCAAGGTCAAGCAAGGTTAAAAACCTCGCGAACAATACCCTAAGAAACATCTTGTTGAGTTGTTTTTTTTTTCTTTCATAATTGTTGGAAATAGTTTACTCGTGTCCTCTGCGAGGATTTTATGAGTTTCATTTGATTCGGATGCCCTTACTCTCTTATTGTATATTGTTCTTTTAAGTAACTTGTTTACGAATTACTGAAGAATATACTCATAGCTGTCATTTTGGGTAGGTGATTGGCGAAAAATCATCTGAGATAAGAACATTTGCACAATACGAGAAGCTTTGAATTATTAAATTAATTTAAATTAATTGTCTTCTTGTCCTTTTATAGAACTTCTTGTTGTAAATGCGCGTCAAGCATTG
The DNA here is from genome assembly GCA_038496175.1 of Ampulex compressa. NCBI lineage: Eukaryota > Metazoa > Arthropoda > Insecta > Hymenoptera > Ampulicidae > Ampulex > Ampulex compressa. The sequence continues at coordinate 205,098 of JBCFXI010000191.1, read as the reverse complement.
GATTTTACATGAAATAGCAAGAGTTTCTGGCTGGAAGGGTTACAAGATTCTTTGTTCCAGAAAATGTGTCAGGCGGAAAATTTATCATACTTTTATAATCTATCAAGACCGTCAGCATGTAAAATTGATCATAACTAATGTACGCAGTTTTTGCGTCCTGCCATGAATTACTTTTAGGTATAATCGATGATACCATAAACATGTCGGCAAGCTTCTGTTTTTAGGATACAACAGTCTGTACATTTTAAAATACGAAGCCATATTGGCGATACATAAGCAGTAATATATAAAAAATATGCGTACATAAAGCATAGCAGTTACCACAATACGTTCTATTTTATTGCAGCCAAAGCTACCACGTTTATCAATAATCATGTATCAAAACTATAAATTCATACTGCGACGCGACATTTATGCAACGTTTTATCCCTACGACATTTAGCAACACGTAACATGATTTCCGTGTTACAATGAAAAAAGTGTAACAAATGATACATGTTAAAAATTTTCTTGGATATGCTTTGAATAACACTGGTTATAAACCACTGATCTAAGACGTCTTCTCAAATCCATTGACATGGCCCTTCGAATTAAAATAAAGTTAGAGTTAAAATTTGCAGTTAATGCGTGTGATAATGATTTCAGTTAATGCGTGTGACAATGTCAATAATTTTTTGCCACGTGGTGCGTGGCTTAATGATTAAAGTTTATTAAGATTTAGAAATAAACGAGATACCAAATCTGGAATATAAGGTGGTGAATTAAGCCATATCAAGAGGAGAGGCGTGGAAAAAATTAGACACTAAGGTAATTGCTTCTTCTCCACGCCTTTCTTCTTGATATGGCTTAATTCACCGCCTTATATTCCAGATTTTCTATTTCATTTACTTCCAAATTTTAACAAACTTTAATTATTAAGCCACGCGCCAAGTTGTTAAAAATTATTGACTTTATCACGCGCATTATCGCTCTGACGACTGAAAATTTTAACTCGATCATAATCAGTGGGAGAAATTATTAAGTGTGAAAAGTGATTGCACGCTCAGACCATATTCACGAGTTGTCTTAAATACATACGAGCAAGGAGGTTAGAAGTTCCTAATGTATACTTTATACAAACACGAAACCTAATCTGTCAAACGTTGTAGTTCTTATCTCGAATCCTCCTCCAACAGTACACGAAATCCAATAAAGTAATATAAAACAAAAAATATCCTGCATCTATCATTTCCTTAAAAAAACGAAAGCAAGTTTCGGGACAACCCGATACATCGTCCGCGTTACGAATTTACTTGGGCACAATATTTGATCACGCTTTGATCGTTCCATCGATTTGATAATCAGGGTTGCCTCCTGATTCTTTGGGCTTGATTTTTTTGAGAACGATCGCCGCGAAACGCGGTGGCAAACGTAAAGAATCCACGATCCGCTTGCGTAATCCACGGATTACGAGCGTTGACATTATTTACGGGGAATTCGGACGACCGTTAGGTTGCGTCAGGTATGACGAAGGGAGGGAGGATAATGAGATACGCGTTTGGTTACACAATTTTTGCCGAACTTTCCCTGTCTGGCCGAACCAGGAATTCTCTCCGAGAAGTCTCCCTCGCTTCGATTGCGCTCTTGTGACCCTTCATTTCACGATTTGCAAACTCCCATTTTGGGATTAGCTCTCTATCGCTCACATTGAAGGTGCTTAAAACTGAGAAATTGCGCACTACATTTTCGCCATGAGCGACACAGTATTTGAATTTATAACCACAATGCGTATATGCGACGTCATGCATGTTTCGCTCGTCGAGACAAAACGGTCAAAATAGGCGAGAAAATTGAGGAAGCTTGAGCGCTAGAGTTTTGTTTTAAAGAGAACGGCGAAAGTTTCTGAAATTTAATATTGATTGGGTGCACGAGGAAACTCATCGTGTTACTTATAATCATCTGAAGAACAAAGAAACGAGATATTTTGGAATCAGCACAGGTGAAGAAAATTTTAATACTTAATGCCTGCTACGAAATATCTCGCGCTTTCTTTTATCAGAGTAATATAATAAAAAAAATGGAAAATTTACGTTGTAACGTAGAAGTTTATAAATAACACTTGTAACCTTTTTTTTACATCTCTCCTTAAATGTCATCGATATTGTCAATCGAGTGTATTCACTTTTTAACTTTCCATAAAGTACTTGAGTGTAGAATTGATTAAGAATCGTATTACATTTCAATGGTAATCGGACGCATTTCAGAAAGTAAAAGGCTACCATTTGGGGGCGTATATAAACGCCATTCGGCCGCGTACACGCTGGTAGATCGGCCTGAAAGGAAGGTAGAAACGTTGCAGTGGGTCAAGGAGAGACACCGGCTTTCACTTCCTCTCTGAAGTGAACACCTCACCATTTTTTCTTCTCTCTCTCTCTCTCTTTCCTTCTCGGCTACCAAGTCGAGCCTGTTTTGGTCCAACGTTTCTTTCTGCGTTTTTCCACGGTACAAAACAGACAATCTTTCCGAAAACACTCGATCAACTTCGAAAATACAATACTTCCCCTGCATTTTCTCCCTTTGTCTGTTTTTCCTTTCAAACAATACCACTACAATCTCTAAAACACGCTTTTCGTCGAATTTCTTCTCTTTCCTGATATCTCTAGGGAAAAACCGAGTTAATGTGGAGGATCTTCTTTTGTGAGATCTTTCCTCCAAATAGTGGCAAAAATTAACTGGTCTAGAGAATATTTTATCTTGTTTTTCCGAAAGAACATGAGTTTATTATCGAAAATTCTCTTTCGAAAAAATATGTCTTTATGACTTTTTTCTAAAGTACGAATAAAACCCGGAAAAGCATTTCTCCCTCTCTTCCGGAAAAGACACGAGGTTATCCTCGAGAATTCTTCTCCCGTAGGATCTTAACTCTGTCCAAGGAAGAGGCGAGCTAATCTGGGGGTTTTTTCTTATGCTTTCAGTGGACACAAGGGAGGTCCAGCCTCACGATGCGGGTGACAAGGAGCAATTGGGCTTGGCCAGCGTAAAAGCGGAGCCAGGTTCGACCGGGACGACGACGACGTCCACGGGTACTCGCCTGCTTCACGGTATTCTCTCTCAGCATCCCCAGCAACACGGCTTGGGAGTGCAAAATGGATACGCCCGGCATTTGCCGGGTCAAATGGGCCAACCGCCCTACACCACTGCCGCAATCGCCACGACCAGCACGCCAGGTAAACTACCGAAGTGCATACCGTGTGACACAAAAGTCACATACAAAACGGATCGCATTGTCCCACGTGAAAATGAAGTTTGTACGTCTGTTTGGATATTCGAACCTAGGCGCTGGCTATACTGGGTTATTAGGTTAGGTTAGGCAACTATAGCGGATCGTTCAATAAGTTCGCGGAGCGCCGTTTACTCATCAACAATATCACTGAAACTTCCACGTCGTCAGTTTAGTATTTCACGTTTCATGAAAAACTGAACGTGAATCTCAATATTCTTTTGGGATATTTTCGATAAAGTTTTGGGTTTCAAAAAGCTGTATGCAGAGAGGGTGCCGCGTGAAACAGAAATACATTTGAATACGACTTTGTCAGCAATATTTGGAGCGTTTTTTTTTTCAATTTTCAAGTCTTTTTAGGTTAAAGTGTTTGACTTTTGAAGTTATTTTTCCAACCGTAAATTCGCTTTTTGATTTCCTTCCCGCGAACATATTGAATTGTTTAGTATGCATTAGACGGTATAGAAAGTTTGCATTCTATCGAATTTTTGGATTTACAGGATCTTGGGATAAAAGTGACTGGTCTGTTAACATTAAATATTTTGTACTCATTTCTAAATTGGCAATGGCATAGCAGTTTGACATCCACGCCACGTACATATATTGTGCGGAGTTAATAGAGATGCTACAGTTCGCATTTTTTTCTCGCTTATCGTTTCGAGCTATCGAGGCGTCGAGGAAGAGGTCGTTATTATTTTATATTGATGAAGAGTCGAAAAAAGAACGCGTTGACTTCTGAACTGCTTAAATATTTACTACTGCTCCGTGGAAAGATTTGTCGTTTCAATATAACGTTATTTTGTCCATTTTGCGAGTGACTTTTATGTCACACGGTATTACACTAGAATATGAGAAATGTGAGATAAGGCAACATAGAGTGCGAGAAATATATTAATTAGAATATTACTAGGTCATAAATGGAAATATAGGTAGTCAGCAAATTTTTTTTTGTACATTTATCATAATAAAGTTACTCAAAAATATATCGAAGTGCCGAATAACATCAATATTTATAACTATGAACATTTAAGAAAAGGTATTAAAACTTTTAGAAATCTTCTAATTATTGTGATACAGAAATTTCCGCAAAATAAATTAAAGCATTGGGTTATTTGGAAAAATAGGTTTTACGTAACCAAGTTAATAGGGATAAGGGTGCACGGTGCTTTTTGACGCACTTAATCTTTCAATCTGCATCGTACAACGACTTTTTTTGCTATAGCTTTCCCCCCTTTTTTAAAAGTAGAGACGCGTTTAGAATACTTTTTATTTTTACGACTGGAATCGCTATTTTGGCGTTTCACGTAGCATTTCTAAATAGCGTCATTGAATACACTGTGCGGTCTACACACCTCAAAAATTTTGCACATTATCTTGTACTCCCGCCCTTTTCCAAGCACGATATATAAAACGTATCGTTTTGATTCGCCATTTTCACGTCTGGAGAGAATCTAAAACATCCGTCAAGATGCCAACGAGGTTAACGAATTCAGTCGAAAGTAATACTTTTCACGCATTAATCAGGCTCTCGGATAAAACACTGATTGAAAATTCGAGCAAACGCGGAGTAAATTCAACAAATCGCAGAAATTCCGGATGATCCAATACTTGGGAAGGCTCTCCAAGTGCAAAGTTTAAAAACCATTGTACATAACTCGAGGAAGACGAACCCTTCCCCTGGTGCAGACCCCTTTGGTACTTCTATCTAGACGGCCAGTTATGTTTCTCTGGCGAGAGGGAGGGAGAGAAAGAGAGAGAGAGAGAGAGCATGGACCGTGGGAAGAACGGACGATATGCATACCGAATTACCGGACGACCTCCGTCGGTTGCATAAAGATGCCTTTAATCGGCGCCGTTCGATAAAGCAGAGCTGGACAAGCCTCCCGGATTTTGGCTCGGCCTCGTGGCTAAAAGAGCCCGGATTTCACCCCTCACTTATTGTAATTTGCTTCAACGTATTTACCGAGGTTTCGATGCGATTCGATGCGATAGAGAATTTTTAAGACGATTCGGTGGTGTAAGTGGAAAATATGGAGGACACTCGCGTTCTTCTCATACTTGTGCGTATTTTATAATATAAATGATATGTCGGTACTTTTCTCCGGAGGACCGATACATGGGTTATATGAAAATAGAGAGGGATGTGGTAGTTATTAGGAGGAAGTAATATAGAATCCTTGACAGAAATTGACCGATCAGATTCTCTAGTGAAGATATTCGAGTATTTGAATCGAAAATGTAATTATAAGGGTGATAGGATACCGAATGCGACTTGGTATATAGTTAATTACGTGGAAATAACCCGAGTTTTATTTAATATGAATCGGCAGTGAGTGATGAGGCCAAAAGTGCTATTGGACCGATCCAAAGATAATTGCGGTATTTCTTATGAAGAATAAGGTTCAGAATCGTTATTATTTTTACATCGTATCTAACGTTTTTCGTGTGTTGGGTACACAACTTTGCTTCCACCATTTTCTTATAAATTGGCGGTAAGTAGTGGTTTTTTCAACCTGGGATCTGTACGCTGCCCGAGAGATGGGAGAAAATAGTGGCCAACGATGAACAATACTTTGAATGATAAATGTATAACCAGTTTTTTACAATAAAGCATCGTATTTCAGAAAAAAACCGGTGGAGGTAAAGTTGTACTCCTAATATACATATTCGGGGAGAAATGTTGAATTCGCCAATTTAATGGGATGAAGTGTTATATCATATTCTACGTAGACATTTGCTTTTCATTAAATTTCGTGTTGATCAATTAGAATTAAAATTCCTTCCACAGAATGAACCTATTCTTATTGCTACATGGCAAATTTAGCTCAACATTCTTTATCAATCTCTCCCTTTATCAATATTTGTATCTCTTGATTAATTCCACGAGAAGCTTTCGAATAAAAATTGTCGTGCATTTAATTATCATCGTTAAAGAGCAACACGGTATCATAGAACCATTGGCATTTATTTTGACATGCCTGAACGTACTGTAATGCACACACGTACTAAAAAAAAAATAGTAGACTGCGAATTAGACTCATTTAATTGGTCTTACGTACCACGACAGTATGATGGGCACTTCTCCGGAAAGGTACGCTCATAAATTTGCAGAATGTTTCCTAATATTTGCACCACTGAATAAAGACTTCCATATGGAACATCCATGGTTTACACGTCGTTCATTATCTCCGGATAATTCTTCGTACGATGTCAACCATTTGACTGCTAACTGCTCTAAGCTGCGGCGCTCTGCGAAGTGCAGCCGGTAGTAGCGATTATTGGGGACTAAATACATTTTCGCGCAATATGCATCTTGTCGGCGGCATATTAACACATTATAATATAGTACACAATCCAATTACTATTACTTTGTCCACTCTAAAACAGAAGCAAACATTTTTTTATTTTCAATATATTTTTTTTATTCACCAATGGTAAAGCTTTAAAACGCCATAATCTGATAATTACAATACATGTATTTTCATATCGAAAATTTTAAAATCGAACGAATAACAAGTAAAATAAATACTCTATATACGAACCACCGGTGATGCGCGCAAGTATGAACGTGTTAAGATGCACAGAATGACTGACCAAATAAACAAGATTTCATTTTTTCTCGTTGCTAAGCAACGAGGTATGTGGCTCCCACGAGTGTTGGACATATACGATAGAAATAATTGCCATACATACACATGAGAAAGCAGTAAACAAGCAAAGCCTTCATCGATAGTCTATAGTCTACATCGATGGCTTGCGTCGGACGTACATATGCGCTCATAGGCCACTGCGATGGTTTTTGTTCGACGCATATATGCGCCCACAGTAGTCAAAGGGTTAATATATACATCTTAGCTCTTAGCCTTAGGCCTGATAGTCGAAGTCGAAAACCATCGAGGAGGAAAAGTACTTTTCTAAGAAACTGCTTGCATCTTTTTTCATGGCGATAATCGTCCGAAGCAGGAAGCGGATCACTGCCAGCGAGCCCGGCCGACAGCGGGGTAAGCGACGTCGAGTCCAGCACGTCCTCTGGCGGCAACGAGGACGCGAATCTCCTGTTAAAAGCGAGGCTCAACCCCGGTTCGTCCCTCCAGCCGAGCCTCCCGTCTCATCACTCTCATCTGTCCTCCGGTAAGTCGAAGTTCGGCCAGTGCACAGGATACTTGGGACTTTCGAATCCTCAGATGTGATATGGAGTATGCGTATAATTAAAATTTGTACGCGTGCGCATTAATTTTTCAACGACAAAAGGAAATTGACCATGTAATGTTTATGTAGAGAAAGGAAACTCGGTTTAGAAAACTTATTTGCTTACCAACTATTTTTATTTTGAGGTTTGAAGAAAGTTTTATATATTTTTGCGCTACGTGCAAATTGATTTATTACCATCTTTTCTTTTTTTCTCTTGCTTTCTTAAACATTATTCTTGATCGTATTATCTGCTTGTTGCGTTACTTTTCCGATAGGCGGTATGCAATTAAAGATTTTCCCTTTATAAGAAAGTAGTGCGCGGAAAAGCTGTCACATTGAAATATAACAAACATTAAAGAATTGACGATTTTACAGAATCTCAAAGTCAAGAGTAAGTGTTTTTTCTTCTTGTTCTAATGGTTATAGAGTAAATTATGTGGATATTGTAAAAATCTTGTATTGATACAAAAGCGTTCCATTGCAAAAAGACGATATTTAATTATACACTCTTTATCACATTTTAAGAATAATTACTCTGAAACACTCTCTGTATATGTATTCTCGTTCGCCATTAGATGATCTTTTTTACATTACGTTTTTTTTTATTGAAATTTTGATTTCAAATCTCTGCACTCGACTGTCCCCCTCCCCACGAAGGCATACGAAAAGACTGTATGTAATTGTAATACAATCAAACATTTACGTGAACTTTGATGAAACCCGAAATTGATTAAATTACATAAGACGGTTAAAAGGATAATTCGACACACTTTTCACGGAAAAAGATTAACACGTTCCGTGCTGGACCGATTTTTCGGTACTTTCAGACTTAGTTTTAATTTTCATTCAAGCCATGCGGGGCGTATCTCGCCATACCATTACAATTATATAATTAGTAATCTTACAATTTTTATAATTAGTAAGGAACAATTTCTCTTTACTTTTTCGTTTAGCAAGGAAAATTCTAAATAGTCTGAATGGAAAATTCAGCGTAGAACGTATACGCCCTGTGTGGCATGGAACGTATTAATTGAATTATATGAGATCATTATGAATGTAATGCGGGGCGATGAAAGGGTTATCCTGGTTTTGTACAGCACTGGGCAGGTCAGCATGCCACAGTCCAGGGGTTTATCCGTCTACGGCTGGCTTTTTGCCGCCTTCTTATCACCCTCATCAGCATCATCCCTCCCAGTACCACCCGCACAGGGGTAGCTCGCCTCACCATCCTCACGGCAGCCATGGAATGGGCCCCTCGATGGGCCCGCCTCACCACCACCACCATCACCATCAGGCCCAGAGTCTCCAGCACTTGCATTATCGTCAGCCGCCCACATGTAAGTCCACCATTTCCGTAATGCTTTCAATCTTTGCGTCAAGTTTACTCGTCATGAAATGTCTTTTTTGCAATAGCGAATATAGCAGTCATGTAGGAAGCAAAATTTTATAACCGCTGTTTATAGCGAAATTATGATGACAGAAAAAATATCAGGAATTTTAACACGTTTGAGGATATTTACAAGAAAGAGAAAAATGTACCAAAAGGAAAACATTTGAGGAAAAAAATTGAATATCCATAGATATGAGCGATGGCTGTGAATAGTATTAATGAATCTTGCATGGGTCAAAATATGGTATATTTAAAAACACAGCTGGAAAATTTGGGTGGATTTCTATAACGTGATTTAGTCTGGACTTTCTTCGTTTCTGTAAATCATTGATGTATGAATTGAAGCTAATTCATTATTTACATGTATTTATTATTACATTACATTTGAATTGATCGCACATTGGTTAATGCTAGAGATTGGAAAGGACTGTTAATGTACATTATAGTTGTTGTTACATTTTGTATCAGTGTATATAGTACGATATATTCTCACGATTGCGTTTGATTATCGCAGGCATTCTCATGTACAATAGGATATAACGAAATACAGTTTAATATATAAGATAATTGGTTGATGTTCTATAATCTTTAATTTTTTTTATAAAAAAATAATTCGTACGAAAACATACAAAAAAAATTCTAAGACAACGAGATCTGGACTTTTAATATTATAAAGATTATCTTTTTTTGGGCGTACCTCTGTTTAAAAAGAAAATGTTACGAAATTATGCACCCAACAATTAGGAGCGTAACGATCCAAAGCGATTTTATCGATTCCAAAGCCGATTTCTGCCGAGGTAAGAAAAGCTTTCTTTGACATCGTTTCGTTATCGAGCCTTTCAACGATACCGAACGAGTATCTCGTTCGATAAATCTGCGATTTCGATATCCGGTAAAGTGATCCGTGACGTAACAATACCAGGTCAAATTTATTTCGGTTCCGATTAAATCATAATGGAGAGCAAACAAATAGGAAATATCGAGTTTTCTCGCGCTGCTCGTTTTCCAATGATATTATCCTCATCAAATCTTCCGTTGGAGATATATCATCGTGAGAGAAAGAGTATAAATGAAGGAAAAGAGCTTAATATTTATTACAGTATCCTGCTTCCAAAAATAAGTCGACTACATATCGACGAACAAAAAGAGGTATGATTATCATTCAAATTCGTCTATTGACCGAAAGAATTATTACTTTTATAAATGCATCACTTTTTATCGATCATGACTATATTGATTATATATGGACAAAATAAATAACTTGTACTGAATAAAATAAACTTTACTAGGTAACTAAAATAATTCTCATTAACACTAAATCTACCAGCCACTCTCTGGACATATTTATGTATACCATGTATATTCATAAAGTAAAAGGGTGTTGAGAGGAGATGTCGATAGATCGATAGAATGATTCACAATCCGCGATAGAGTCACGGAAAATCTCAAAAAATGCCGGCTTACCAAGTACAGTAATTTTTCTAAGAAACGATTGGCCAGTCATTTTGACCGCTTTGGTAGTTTATTTTTAGTATCAACTGAATCCCAAATCATAAGTATTTACCATATGCATTACTTATTCATATACAAGGATGTTCCTTATTAAAAGAACATGCCTGGGAATCATTAAATGATATATTTTCTTTGCTGATCTATCAAGGGACAAATAATAATAAATGTATATACCGCAGGTTTGTGGACAAGGTTTATTATTGCGTGCAAATTAGTTCAAATGTATAGGCAATCCTGAAAAAAATTTCGCATCACCAGGTAGCTTCCCGGTCCAGTCGTCCCTAAATTTTTCTCACGATCGTCTACGCATATGAACTAATTAACACTTAATGATAGATCTTGTCCACAAACCCGTGGCACACATATTTGCCCGTTGATAGATCAGCAAAGACAATATATCATTTTATAATACCTTACATTTTCCATAAATATATCGATTAAGTATGTATTGACTGAAAGAAAAGCGGCCGATGGATCCATTAAGTCGGCTTGATTAAAATGGAAATACCTTTATAAATACATCACCCTTTATCGATCATGAATACATTGATTATATATAGACAAACCGAATAACGTAGAATCCTCATTAACCGCGTCCCAAATCACCGATTTACGGGGGACTCATTGTTTTCGCAAGTATAATAACTTATATTTTCCACAAATATATCGATCGTATGTTAACTAAAGGAAAAGCGGCCGATGGATCCATTAAGTAGGCTTGATTAAAATGAAAAGAGAAAAGAGGAAAATACCGGGGGTAAAACGAAGGAGAACGGCTTCCTCCTAATGGCAGGCGGACAAGTGAAAGGATCCCTGGAGGAAATCCACGGAGAAGGAAATCGCTCGGCTGGTTAGGAAGGAGAGAAGCTGCTGATACGTGCGTTAGTTCGTTCGTTCTCCTGACCTACTTGCGTGTCCCTCCTCGGACGGCCCAGATTCTCCTTCCTTCCTTCTTGATCATCGATCGAGCCACACTCGATCTCCCTCCTTTTTGCCCCTCTGATTCAAAAAATAATTTATCCGGTTCGTTAGCTCCAGCAATCGGTCGAGACTTAGGAATTATTCGATTCAATTTAGCCGTTAACTTAGAGGAGGTCAAAGACAAAGGTTGTTTGGAAGATATGAATGATATTCGATATAGTTTTGAGTGAGAGAACATTATAGTCCTTGTCGATTTCTGATTCTCCTTTCTCTTGATTGGAGGATAATCAGGAGGCAAGGTATCTTGTATAAATAAGTGCCAGAGAGGACAGTAACTTTTTTGCGGGTTTTCCACGAAACTCGACGACGATGCGGCTTGTTTTTTGATCTCTCTGTTTTTTTCTCACACTCCTCGAACCGACATTTGCGTGCTGTTTCGCTCGTCGATCAAAGTGCACTACAAAGATCCTTCCTCTTGTCTTTTTATTTTCTTTATAAACCGCAGGATGAATGATTGCTGCTCTTGGATATTGACTAGAATAAAAAATAAACGGGGGTAGGATTGGAAATAAAAAGTGGAGTGTTACCGAAATGTAAAAGGCTCGAGAAAATCACAGGTGAATTCGTGGCCATTACGATGAGCAATTACGGACCACCAGTCGCCTCGATTACGCTGGTCGTGTTGAAAAAAAAATGAGGAGGGAAAAAAGGATTGGCAGCTGATACAACGTAGTCACACCTGCCGGTCGTGATTTCGCCGCATATGCATGTCCACATGTTAACCCATTTCTTTCCAAGGTAAATTGGAAAAATCTCATGGAATTAAGTATTTGAGTCATATTCAAAAGATGACGGGGCAAATTGCAAGAATGAAAATATAAATAAAGAACGAAATGCAAATTTGTGTACAGCACGATACATTTTATGAATATTGCTTTTGATTTACGTTTACGTTATGTTCAGAAAAAATGGCTTAAGGTATAACATATTATTATCGTATTGTTGCGATATAATATAATCTAAGGACTACAATAATCGCAAGAATGCTTCTATATGATATATATATATAAAACAGAAATCTTGACTGACTATGGTGCAAGCACCCACTAAAAGATTTGTCGAAACTGGACTCTTAATACTGGCTTTAGAATAATTTCTAAAACTCTTATCTCAACAAATTTTGGTCAATACAACCCATATTAAACTGCATAAAACCGCACATTTCCTTTGAAAAAAAATTGCTTATTTTAATAAGAAATAACGCACTATTAACATACAAATGAATCCATGCGATGTATATTTACAACAAATTTGTAATACTAGGGAATACTTGGATGGGTCACTGAAAAACCATTGTTTTCACATTTTGTGAATAATATCTATTTTAATCTCATATTGTAATAAAATCATATTACTTTTGTTCTCGGCCATATTTATTTTCTCCCAAATTGATAAACGTCTATTCAATGCTTATTAACAATATTTTTGGTTTTGGCTTACTTTTATAAAGGTTGAACAAGCCGTTCTCTAATTTATAATGGTTGAAGGAATATATTATATGAGCCTATTAAAACATTTTCATTAAAAGACTATCGAATTTATTTAATGTATATACGTAGGTTGAGATCATGCACTACAGGTTCTTATTTACATTTAACCCCCATTTTCTCGGAATTTTTGGATCACATTTATATTTTTTACGTAAGCAATGTATCCATGAACAAGGCCAATTTATTACGATTAATACTAAATTTACGATCGCGTCAAACCGCCGCGGGTCTCTAAAAATAGATATACCAGATATGAAGCTTCGAAATTAGAAGGCTTAGAGGTAAATGAATCTGGATCCACATCTGCCTCGTCAAATGATTAAAAGGCAGCGTAAATTATGGAAGAAAAACATAAGCAGCTTCTGCAATTTCCCTCGCAAAATATGATACGCGTCAAAGCGACGCGCTTCCCAAATCCAGTGTTTATGACGTGCAAGGGGTAAAGTATATATCCGCTCGCAGAAAAAAAATTTCGTAAGGGAGAAATATCTCTTCCCGTGGCCTTAATTACTCGGCACACCAGCCAGTGCACAGTAACGAAATAAAGTTTGATATATCGAGTAGCGGAGAGAAAAATATGGAGATAAATTCAATAAGAGAGAAGCGTGTCCTCCTGCGATCCAAGTCACGCAGCGAGAGCCGGTGCACCGGTCGGTTTACAATAACGAAATGCAGCTTTATACGTCGAATAGCGGCGTTACGATCGAAAGTAAAGAGGGCCTGGTTTGCGCAATGGAATCGACGATTCGTCTGCGATCGCGAAAATCAGTGAAGCGGGAGGGGGAGAAGGAAGAAAAAAGGGGAAGGAAAGAGAGAGGAAAAAAAAGAAATCCTGACGGGGTCGTGGGGAGGAGGAGGGGGGGGGAGTCGGGAGTAAAAGTGTGCCGGATTGTATAATCGAACGTGAATAAGCAAAATGTTACGCCATAGACGATTTGGTAACCTCTTCTCCGCCCCACCAGGCCAACGTCTCGGCCGTGTTCCCATTGCGCCCGTGGCCCACCAACGTTTCTATCAGGTAACCGAAACATTTCGTGCGGCTTTAGCGCGAGTTTTAAGAGTGTTTCGGTGCCTTTAACCCTCGATTCCACAACGTTACAAATTGGTGCCCTTAATTGCATACAGTTACAAATTGGTAACGCGACTGATCAACCGTGTCGGGGATTTTTAGGCTATTGAGATGTATTTTAATATTTGATCGATACATGGAGAACACGTTGTACTGTGTACGATGTGGATCAAGTAACGTGGATAAAACGCACATGGTACATATTATACTTACATTTGCATTATATTATATACATTTGAGTCGTTCAAAGGCTGAAGCGATTGACTCTGTTTCGAACATTTCTTTTTTTTTTATATTAGTATCGAACGATGTGATCGATGCCTGCGTTCTTATATTTAAAATATATGTCTTTGATTATGAGACTTAATAACGCTAAATAAGAGAAATTTGTATGATCGTTGAGAGATAAATGATTTTTCTCTAAATTTAATGAGATTAATTTTATAGTTTTAAGTAAATCGTTGGAAAAATGCGATTCCAACGCTTTAAAGGATTAAGGTGATTCATTTTTAAATGAACGCTTTATTTATATATCGCTATTTACGCTGAATTGGACAACAATAGATCGTAAACATGTGCTTTGACTGTTTTATTTGAATAACTTATGCACGATGTTGCGTGTATTTATTATAGTTGTTAATTCGAATATAAGTTATATTGGAGAGGTGGTACGATTTCTGGTGCTTCAGCATTATCGTTATCAATCATAGCGCGTCGTATTTTGCAAATCATTAAATAAAGAATCCTCTAGGACTTCCGATAAAAGTGATTTTGAACTAACTTTTCATTTACGTGCTTTTTCATAAATCAGCTATCGACTCTTTCCAGATTCGTGGAGTATTATAAATCAAAAGGCCGCTCGATAGTCAACGAGCGCGTCTATTGCTCGCGTGCAAGTTTTTTTGTTTCCGCTTAAAAGCGTGAGATTAGACGGTAGATCACAAGTATTTCTCAGGCTGTCGAGATCTAGCAGAAATATCGGTTATGGAGAGTTACACCTCGGTCGAGTGGATCCATTGCTGTATAAAGCGAGTTGGCAGCTAGCTTTTCCGCGATTTTGCCAAACCGGATTTACCATTCCCCGGTTCTATCTGGAGCGCTGTACCAAATAAACACCGCGGCAAATGCTAATACGGTTTCATGCCGGTGCATAATAATGCTTTGATTGAATTGTCTTTTATTGGGATTTTTTATTGATTTTGTGCAACTATACATTAGTATTGAAATACACGTGCCTGTTTTCCAAAGGTCGATGCGATGGACGAATTGCGCGTGTAATATTGTGCAAAAATAGAAGGTTTACAGGAGTTTTGGGAGGACCTGTTTGATAATAATTATGTAAAGATCTCCTGCAAGAATTTAATGCATACTGATTTCTAAATACAAAAATATGAACTGCTTGATACAATGTGCAATTATATAATAGTATAGTATCATTGTACGCAAAATATCTCTGTCAAAGATTGAAGTATGTGGAAAGCAGTACAGAAATCTGCAAAACCTCGACAGATATGTGTACAATTTATTAGCGCACCCGTGTATACAGACATGCATACATATATACATATATAGGGGGCAGGCAAACACACGCGCACGCGCGCATATACAAAAGGGAAGAGCGAGAGTTGAGCTTTTTTTTAACTCATTTTTAACACATTGTTGCTTTAGGGATGAGTTTTACCACGTTTCCTAAACATATTACCAAGCTATGTAATACAACTCTACACAGTGTTTTTCCGCAAAAATTTAATTCGTGCAAATTTCTGTTGAGAAAAGTCTAGAAGATTTTTCTAAAGTGTAAAATATGGTTATAGAATTTTTCTGTAAAAATCCAATACATAGATACTGGCAGGTACAAAGGTTCCTGACACAAAGCGACGTAGATGTGTGAAATTTTCAAGTGCAGTGGTATATATATATATCTACATATATAGACGCACAGAAGTGGTCTCTACGATCCATCAAATGGCATTCGTAAAATTTCGGTGTTTTTCACTCCTTCGGATTTCGCAAGCGGCTGTTATTCCGGAGAGCAGTTTCTATTTTTTTCTCTTCGATTCCCCCCGACCGTTCGAATTACGTCGACGCGCCTCGCGTCTGGGGAACTTTTTAAAAATATCCGGGAGAGTACTTGATCTAGGGCAACCAGGACATCCTCGATCCTCTACTCCCACGATCTTTTACCACATTCTCTTTCTTCCTCCATTTCTTTCAGAATTTCGGATTTTAACAATTGTACATTTCGCAAGATTTAACCGATGCCTTTCTGATTTCGACAGATTTCTTTCACGCTCTTTAAACGCCTTTTCTTTTTCTCTTGACTTCCAATAGATTTTTATATTTTAACAAGTTCGGACTTTAATGGGTCTTTCCTACGATTTTTCTCACGTTTTTCTTTATCTTATATTTTTGCCAAAGAATGATCTTATTTTTGCTCTTTTATTTTCAGGCTTTATTCTTGTATGGGAATCGTCTATACGTGCATCAGTCGATTTACTTTTTGTTTTTAATAATGTGTATACGGTGGAATATAAAATTCACTCGCCAGTTGGAATGCATTGTTTTAATTGGAAACGGCCGCTATCTTTTTTTTTTTATATACATATTTTGCCATATAACTGGGAAGTAGGACATGTTAAACAACGGTGCTACAGTTACCTTGTGTTTTGCATTATTCATTGTTTGCAGTTATTAAAAGTCGAAAGAGAGCTCAATGTTATTTCGAGTTATCATCGATATTGATTAAAAGTCGAATGAGAGACAACGGAAATTTGTGTGGCAAATGGAGCTAATACTGCTTTTATAGAGATTTCCTCTTCCAAAATAGTATTCTTTTTCTCATTTACCAAATGAATCGTATATCACACGACATTCGCTTAGAGTACAAATTAAACCAGTCGTGTAAACTTAAGCTACAATTACAGAAAGAAGAAAACTGATAAAGTAGTAAATTGACTAGATGACAAATAAGCTTCTTTATTGGAGGAAGCTTTAAACGTGTAAACTGCAAATTGCGCTCGGAAAGTGACCAACTTGTAAACTCGCGGGACTAAAAATCGCGCTAGAAAAAGTGATGAACCTGTAAATCCATTAGACCGTAGATTAAACCAGCGATGAAAGTGATGAAGCCTCGAACTAATTAGACTATAAACAGGAATAAAATGAACGATGAAAGGTAAGCGGTGAAAGAAACGGAAATGGCCGATGGAGCAGAAACGTCGGCCTTTAATAAGAGAAAGAGGGGAACTCCTTCCTACTACGGCAGGAAGTAAGTAGTTTATCCCCTTCCCAGAGCGAGCCTAGACCTAGACCTAGACCGTGTCGCTGGTTTTCTGTTTTTCTTGCACTCACAAGTGAAACACGCCCGAGGAAATGGGACTGCACTTTCTCGTCCTGACGTCTTCTTCAGCAGCTTCGATCGATTTCTTCCAACATTTTTTTCTCCACTCGACAATCGTCTTTTTTCCCGATCATGATTTTTTAATCGCTTTTTGTCGTCCTTTTTTTTTGCTCATTAAACGGTAAGTTCCTTCTTCGTCCTTTTCTGCATATGCAACATGCTCTTTAATACTTTCTCGCTGGTTTCTTTTTCATTAGTCTCATGTTAGAATCGTCCTTCTCTACTTTTTGTCCCTTTATAACCGTGGGACATACATCTCTTTGGATCTTTAATGTTTTTGGTTGGTTTCTTTCTCTTTCGACCTTAAATCTCAATCTTGCCTTCTCGTCTTTGTCCCTTTCCAGTCGCGCGGTATGCATTTCTTTCAATTTTTCCCACTTCTTTTCCTGTTAAAACTTTAAACTATAAGTTTCAATATGCTCCTTTTTTCTCTTTCTTTATTGTTCTCCCTGTTGTCCTGCATCGTTCTCTTTAAAAGCAACATACAACATGGTAGATTAAGATATGGCACAGTGTCCGCAATCTAAAAGAAGTGTCCGTTATAAAGGATTAATAATTTGTATATATATAATACTAGTATAGTTATGTTAATGTGCGGCAGCTGATGTGAGCATACGATACGCGCATGTATGCATTTTCGCAATTGGCCGCCGCGCCTATCATAACGCGAAAATTAGAAATACAAAAGTAGTTAAGATCGGGTCACAGCTCGAGGCAGATGACTCGCTCTTTTTTCTTTATACAATAAATTACTATTACGCCATTTTATGAACTGCTAGTACATAGGCGCTGCTCGAAAAATTCATCCTTCGTCTACTTTTTCATAAATAAATACAGGTCCCCTTTACCCGTAATAACATCGATTTATCGTATAACATCGCCGTACGCGATGAGACGATCCGTCGTGCTGAATGGCGAGAGAGTTGGGCGGGAAAAAATGCAGAATATTTTCGTACGAAAGATCTCCCTGCGAACGCAGGAGGGTTGATGGACATTTTGAAATTGTAAAGGCACAGGCCACAGTGGCGTATGAAGCGACCGAAGGGAAAGAAGCGAAGGAGAGGCGGTCGTGACGACCGCTTCGATCGGCTCTCGGGTGCCTGCAATCGGTCGTGGCCCGATAGTCGGCGGTAAAAAAGGAAGGAAAACGGCGGGGCGAGGGGGGGAGCAGACCTTGAAGAGACGTTTATGCGTTCCTCACGGAGCCACTCGCCGATTAATATTATCTCTCGGTGCCTTCGATTCGAGTAAATTCAAGCCGATAACCCCCGTATAAGCTCGCCGCCCTCCCCGCCCCCTGCACATCGAAAACGAGGAAATCATTCTTTTTAACCCATTTCTGGCTCTACTTTTTTTTCCAAATTGTCTTCTCGACGAGAAACTTAAGAAAATATTAGAAAACACTTCTAAGTGAGTAATTCGAAATTGCGTACACGCTTGGGAAAGAAGGAGAAAGGTAGATACATAGAGCTACTTACTTGTGTGTGTGTGTACATGCGTGTATGCTTATGCGTGAATAGTACAAAGATCATGAAAAGTCTAGAAGGAATTTGGCGATATGAATTGTAAGGATTTTTAAAAGAAATTGCTGGCCCACGGTTTCGATCGCTTTCTTAGTGTCTAGTGTTAAAACCGTGTGTTCCCGTGCCAAATCGCGTCTTCATCTCCTTCAAGATAAGATCTCCCTCTATCTCTCTCCTTTTCTCACACGGGCTCGCTTTATCGTCGCAGCGGCGAGATAAGTAGAAATTTCGAAGGTGGCCAATGCTCACCGTCTCTCCTTATCTTAACGACGTTATTAAGCGTATGTAAACTTCCAGGGCCCTTGGACGCTACGATTTCCCAATTTTCCCACCTACCTTTTCCCGGCGCTCTCTCACTTCTCTCGCCGCCTTTTTTATCCTCGATCATTCTGTACTTCCAGCTCACCGTGACACTCACGGTCACTTTCTAACACCCGGCCGAAGCACGCTACTATAATAACATTAATCACTTTCCAACGTCTGATTATCGTATCTTATTGTACTCGCTGAATTGCTTTCTAACTTCTGGTCATCGTATCTTATTCTAATGACCTTGATCACTATTTCTCATACCTGCTTATCGGAGTTTATTGTAACCTCCGTCGGGGATTAAAGGGGGAAAAAGAGTAGCTGAAGAATATGAGTAATGCGGGATATAATAGGAAACGCATGTTTTGAGTGAGACACAATGGAAGGTACTGGTGTTTGAAGATTATAGAAATAACGAAAAATACGTTGAAAAAAAAAAACGATCAAACGTAGGCTATGAAGCGATGCTCATTTGGAACTGAAGGAAAAGAGGTTAGAATGAAGGACGTTGATGGAAAATATTGTGTTGCAAAGAACATAGGGATTATGTAAAGCGCAAGGAGGAAGAGGAAGGGAGGGAAACTGGAGGGAAAATAGCGCGAAGAGAAGAAAGAGAGGGAGGGAAGGCTGAGAGGCGGAGTGGCGCGAGGGGGGAAACGAGGCGCTGGAGAGGAGATGGAATAGTGGTGGACAGAAAGGAGAAGAAGGGAGTAAAGGGGGAGGAGAGACAGACGGGGTGAATTGCCGGCGACAAGGTCACCGTCTATACTTCGATGCACGTGCCTGCATTTGAGTTTTCTCTCTCGCTCCTTCTCCCTCCTTCTCTCTCTCTCTCTCTCTTCTCGCTTTTGCAGTCGAAAGTCTAACCCTTAGGCCTCGAAACTTGTCTTCGGAATACTTGGACTCTTCTCCATTCCTTCTTACATTTTTGATTTTGATCAAAAGATCGGACACCTTTATTCGTAAAAAATTTTGATTGAAAGCCGGAACTTGTGGATTTTTTCACTAATCTTAATAGTCGATAATTAATTTAGTCTATTTGGCGCTGAAAGGGTTTTATCAATCACAATACAATTTTTGTAAATAATTAACGTTTTTTAGGGGTGAAAGCGTTGCTTCTATTCTGCGAACGAAGTTTTAATTACTTTAAAAAGTATGAGGATTGAAACGGGGATTTGAGGGATGCAGAGAAGAAGGGTTAACCCTCTGGAATTAACTCTATATTTATAATCTATCGTGTAATTGCACGTTCTGAAAAAGAAAGGAAAAAAGGTGGATGTGAGCAATAGATTGAATATACCTTGCTTGAAAGCCATCGTGGCTTCCACAGGATTAACTCGTTAATGTCCAAATTTTAATATCGATCAGCTATAAAATATTCCGTGAATTTGTACAAACGAATAGTTAACAATGTTAAAGAAAAAGCATACTATATCTCAACGTATCTGGTGTTCTCGGTGAGTCTCATTTAAGGCCTATCGGTGGTAACACATAGTAACTAAAACATTTCACACTTGATATTCCATTTATCTTTTTTTTGTTTTTTCTATTAAAAAAACACTACAATTTTCATGAAAGAAATTGTCCGCGTCACTCGATGACGCGTCTATGGATTATAGAGGGTTAAACAAGAGGATCGAGAACCGTGAGTGAGGCCATGGCGAAAATTGACAATTTGAAATGATTCATTTCCGGTGGGGACCGACTCTCCTTCCCGCCGCAGACAGAGACAAGAGAGAAAGATAGAAAAGGAGGAGATTAAAGAAGGGAGAGACATACCAGGAATCGTTTCTTCCTTCGGATATATCGACCATTCCACATTTATTTATTACGGTATGACTGTTGTGCTCAGTTTCATTCGATGATTTACGACTTAGGAAAATACGTTTGTCCGTTACAAAATTTGTTCTTATATATATATATATAACACGGATTTTTAAAATTCTTTAAGATTTGTTAATTTAAAAATTCTCGAATAAGTTTGTAAAAAAAAGGGGTACACACAAAGGGAATAAAATACTTGAAGGCCAGTAGCAAGGCCCAGCAATTTTTGCATTGATCAGACCGGGAAAAGTGCACGATTCCATAATGGCCATCAACTTACCTTCTCGTTGCTCTCGACACTGTGAAGGTCACGGTAAAACCTGTTTGCTGTTATATATGTGTATATATATATGTATGTATGTATGTATCTATGTATCTATGTGTGTGTATATATATATATATTTTTTTTTCATTTCTTTTTCATGGAATTTTTTCTATGCCTGCTTTGATTTGTATACCATTGATACAGGGCTCAAGCCCCAAACTTCTTTTCTAGATTTTTCTAATGGACTGTGTCACCTGTACTGATATTTAAGAACTTATGCTAAATATATGAGCGCTGTAGGGAATTGAGATTAATGCTAATTAAGGCTAATTCGCTGCGTTTATTCATTTTACTTTTTAAATTATCTCTTTCGAAATACGATTATAAAGTAGCGTGATAAATCACCCGTGTACTTGAGATGTTTCGCGTATAACGATATCTTTGGCTGCCACGAATTCTGGAGATGGACATGCAAATTTACGAGGTACGCAAATTTTGGTATTTCGCCTTTTTTTTTGCCACTAATATGATGCAAAAGTTAGGTTGGCAAGAGCCTCACGATAAATGTCGGAAGTGATAAGGAAATGAATTGGACGCAAATGGTATCCAAAGATTTAGGCATACAGTGCAGGTACTTACGGAAAAATTGGGTTGCGCACATTGGGTAACAAACCACGAGGCATTTTTCCCTGTAAAATGTACAGTCCTCTCTTTGACGTCAGATTTACGTAACTCAATTGATGCGTGTTACACTTCCATCATTTGTTCAAGAATATTGAGATCGATGGCAAATTCCTGGCAATGTATGCATGGTTATGTCTTTGCGAGTTATGTCACGTACGAATTAACCTGGGAGGTTAAGTATTGAAATACCGATTTGAAATGCAGTTTCCACATGACAACGTAATGGACATCTATTTAATTTTAAACATGTGACAAAAGTCCACATGATATGACATATGCAATACCCATCAATCATGTACACATCGCTAGCCATACGTTTAAGGATTATAGAAAAAATTCGAGCATTAAGCATAGATGTTCGAACCAGCAGACACATCGCGTTGTTACAGTCTATATCTGCCTCTATATCGCTCGGATGTCATATTGGTACATCTTAAAATGATGGATGAGATCCAAAAGCAGGTGCCATTCGTGCTGATAAAAATCACTGTTTATATCGCACAGCCGATGTCCGCCATTTCAACGTACTTTGTGTTCGCGTTGGTGCAGAATTCAGAGGCGTAATGGGTCGTGCTTAAATCTTTCTCATGGAAGTCCAGTCGCCCTTGTACGTCGCATGCTTGACAGAGGGGAAACATGCGGAGACGATGGTGCGGAATTCAAAGTAGGTTTTTTGCCAGAAAAAATCAGAATCAGCGGCGTAGCTCCCCTGCTTCGACGTGACTTACGCAGTATACAGATACACGGGATTTGCCTCTTTCGGTAGGTCAGTACACGTGGAAAAGGTATGCGACCCACCGAAGGACCGCGTTTCAGTACTTTCGATCTTTTCCTCGCCATGCCAGCTCGTCGCTGGGCTGGCGGTTAAACCAGTTTACCTTTTAGCACTCGACGTTTTAACAAAACTCGCTCACCTTTTCCCGATCCTTTGTCATCCAACCTGCCTTCCTTCCCACCACTTACTCCGATCCGTACGCTTGTTCCGATTGTCAGGCGTAACGTTGTCGTGCTAAACGTCACAATTGCGTCTTCCTGGCTAACGCAACGCAGCATTGTTGTTATGCAAGCAGCGGAATTATGATGTGAGTGATATAGAAAGATGCAACGATGACTTCTGATATAATATAATAAAGGCGATTCGCGTCTTCCGTAAGACGGAGTTTCAAATTTCAGAGTTAGTTCAAATAGCAAGGTTGCAGGATCTTACGGCATGTAAAAGCAATTAGCGGTCGGTACTCCATTCCTAAGGCGCCGATGACTCTTCGCGTTAAAATTCTCTCGATGCACAATACCGCATTAATCAGAGAAATATTAATACGGTGGACAAGAGGGTTAGAAGTTAATAAAATAGAGGGAAATATTACTCGCGCATGACAGTGTACATAAATACGAAGGCCAATTTATACAGCTTCGCAGAAAAAAAACCCAGGACAGTGCAGATGAATATTCAAAGTAAATCCTTATGCTAGGCACTCGTATCTTTGTCCTTTTCGTAAGATTACATAGTAATATTTTAGTCTAATAGCTGTTAATGTTACGTTGTCAAACACTTATTCCCCTTTCCATCTGTTCTCTCTAATGTTATCCTGCGGCGTAAATAATGTTTCACATGTGTAAATAGGAAGCACAATACGCTTACTTCGGGACACAGATTATTAGTTACAAGATCCTACAATTCATCCATTATCTTCCTTTATATTCAAACACCGCATCGTAAAAAAAAACTCTTGTACGATTTCATTATTTATACTAAAATAAACTTCTGCACCATTCGGATTAGAGAATAAAATTATATTTTTGACATTTTCGAGAGGAACGTATATACCTATTGCTTCCAAAAATCAGTTTGAAAATTGCTTGTGCCGATCGTTTTGCTTATAATACACATTATCGGTTCAAAGTCCGAAAGACGATCGCTACGATCCTATATCACGGTGTGATCCTGAACCTCCAGTTCCTGTGCTATCATGCCCTCCTAATAGTAAAAGTGGATTATGAGAATGGATTGATTGACGAGTCACGACGTCGTGATTTTCTTTGTGCAATTCTGTCATCCGAGTGCCGAGTCGCGAGCGTGTCTCAGTTTCGCCTGTCGACGGGACACAATTCGTCATCGTGAGACTGTCATCGAACATCGAGCGTGTATCCTCGATCAGGGCGGAAGGTGCACACCTCTTGTGCCATTGGGTTGGCCCAATATGAAATCCCGATTTTCGGCAGACATGGGTAATGCTACCGGGGGCGAATGAACCACCTCTTGTGCGACCATGTTTCCCTACTGCCAAATCTCAACTTCGAGTATCTCAGGCCGGAATGGCGAGGACGATCTTCATACCATCACGTTTTAATTTCGATTATTCCTCGGCTGGACTGCCGGCGCAAAATTATCAGCTCCTGCGCGATGATATTGCCCTAGCATGGAATTTTCAACCACAGAATTGTGCTGTTATCGAAATGCTGTTGGTGTATCTCGACCAGCTCCTGCGGGATGATGCTGTTCCAATAGGAGAACTCCTTTTCGGGGGTTTCGGATAATGATAGCTGCACACAAAGGAGTCCAATAGCGGTCTTTGAGGAATGGAAGTAAATGTTTCATGTTGTCTGACTCGTCAATGTTTTTGTGAATTTTTGAAATTATATTTTTTATAACATGTATCCGAATACATGTGACGATTAATTGTATATGGATGATGCTATTCAATTTTTTTCTGTCTCTATATTGATCTTCTTCATCGAGGATTGGGTTTGGTTAAATAATTTAAAGTTTATTGAAATGTATTTAAAACGCACAAAATTTAATATTTAATAATAATTGACGAATAATTTTGGCGACATCTGGAGATACCTTGCATAAGATCATAGTGCGTAATTTACCGACCCATGATTAAATATAAAGTCTTCGTTTGGCCATTAATGCATGCCGTCATATATAATAACTGCAATTTATGTCTGGATAAACGTTTCTACGTGTGTCATTAAGAGCATTTAACGAAAGTACGTTGTTATCATCAGAATAATGTCCATGTAGCAGCGTTGCACTATTATTGTAATACGAGCAAAAACGCGTAGATTTATTTGATTGAAACATTGTTTTAAAAACGATAGGAAACAATTGTCACACGCTCTAAAGCATAAGGTTTAGTTGTGTACCTTGCGGTTAGAGATAATGAGGGTGTTTATGGGCGAAATTCGCCTACCCTTCGTCAGGTGGTGCTAGTGTGTAACTGAAAATAGTTCCACCCTAAAGTACGGAAAATATTTCGGGGAACAAAGATTTAAATTATTCCTTTTCCAATTAAAACATTAAAATTTTCTCAAGAACACCAATAATCTTTATTCCACGGAGGGTTCATTTTTTATTCATGCAGATTATAATAGTTTGTCAGCCTGTTATTTATCGACATTCATCCATCCTTGCTCGGTGTCCAGCTTGTATAAAAAAAAAAATGTATGTATATATATATAATGCTTACACTTTATTTTTCGAGATTTATGGATAGACAGCTAAAAAACGAAACAAGTAATCCACATTGTTTTCCTTAACCGTCCCTCAAGCCCCACAAAGAGCAATTTAACATATTCAATATCTCGTTGAAGCCGCGTAATTTAGTTAATCGAATAATCCAATAAAACTAAACTACAGTGTGCTATTTATTAGGAGTTCCAAATGGCACTGCCATTTTTCTCAAGGAAATTCATTCTGATACTTGTACAAAACATAATTCATTGTATTGTCGCATTGTTCGCAATTTTGTATCGCGTTGCTATTTATTCTACGAGTAACGATGTTTGGGGGATACCACGGTCTTCCAATCGACATAACCTGACTTATTGCGAAACCGTGGCGTAAGAAGATCGGCGCTGCTGAGAACAATTTATCGATCGCTGCCCTTTTTCTTTCTTCTTCTCGCCGCCGGCCACGTCTTGGACGCGGGGGGTGGAGGCGGAATTAAAGATGGCGGTAGTTTTTCCATTGTTTCGCCCCCGATCCCTACAGTCTCCTTTCGTCCACCCTCCGTCTCCTTGGAAAGGATGGGTGTCCCTCCACGTTGGGGGAGAAAAATGGCTGGGAATATTTTCGATGGAAATCCGAGCAGGAGCTCCTGGTAGAGTCCGGAATAATGGCACTGAGTAATTCCTCAAGATGTCCGTTATAAACCCGAAACTTACGGACGTTTTTCTTTCGCCCATCGTCGCATTTTTTCTATCGAAAATTAATCGATACCGGGAATTATGCAATCCTTAAATATATGCTACAAGTATTTTTTAAGCAAAGCGACTGGTTGCTCGATACTTATTCGCTGCCTTATACGGCTCTTTCGGATCATTAACGAGGAGGGGTATGGCCTTGTATATTTAATTGAGTTGAATCACTGATTTGACTCGTAATTCTTTTTGTTCCATGCAGAAATGACAGATATGCTGATATTTCTACACGGAGTATATCGAGAAATCGTAATCGCAACTCTCGGCGTTAATTGCGCGCATATTTATAAATCGTAGATATTCAAGATTACATTGCACGATTTGTTTTAATTTTTTTTGTCACTGCTCTTACACAATCTGCAATTTCGTTCAGTGTCAGTGTCACGTACATGATTTGCAAACATTGTGAAGAAAATGTATGTTGAACGACCGTGATGCAGTGGAAAAATACATGCGTCGATCTGCGTGGAAAATCCTAGTTTCATTCCCGTCCATCGCCTCGGGACTATCTTTCAATCGTTACGCGCATCGTAATTCCGAACGCGCGGATTCCACCTTAATACAGTAGATACCGGGCCAAATGGCCTCACATGATCTTTGCCAATAATCCAAAGGAAAGAAATCGATGCTCGATTCGTAGAATCCGAAGCTCGGTGTTTTCAAGCCGTTCCCCGCGTTTTTATCGAGGCGGACGAATGCGCGAGGAGGCGCCAGGTAGAATCCGAGTGCGGCTAAAAGGCGGGTTTCTCTCGCATCGAGTCCCTTCCTTTTTCTACCCTCGGTTTCCTCGGCGAGATATCGAGCGAGGGCGGAGGATTTTCCCAGCATCCCCCCCCCCTCCTGCCCCTCCTCTTTACCCTCCTCACCCTCTCGAGGCAGCCCCAAGACCGAGAAAACGTTCGCCTTTGTTTTTGTTGCCCGAACGGAAGGCGGATGCAGCCAGTCGAAAGGAAGGAAAAAGAGACAAGAGAAGAAGAGGAATAAGAGCGGGTGGGCACGGGTGGAAAAGCAAATGAGGGTCTGCGCTGGGAGAGGATGGGGCCAGTAATGCTAAAGGTATGCAAGAAATCGCGAGTCGTTTCTGCTTCGCCCCTTTTGTGCGGGACTTTTCCTATCTCACTGCGCGGGGGCAAAAACTCCGCTCGGATTCGCCGTAAAAGAGAATGACCCTGAGATCGAAGCTGCATCGTTCGAGGGAATTTTATCCTCCGATTTCGGGTAGACCGTTCCTTTGAGGGCCCGGGAGATGCGGTTAAGGTGGCAAAAACGCGGCCGGCTTTTTCCCGCCTTTGCTCCGCGTTACCTCTTCGCATCGAACATTCGAGGCTCCCCCTTTCTTTCTCATACTCGTGCCAGTGTAAGCGCGGGAGTTTGATTTTTCGATTTTTGGAATCGGCTGTTAAGGAGGATCGACCTAAAATTCACCATTCGACGTGCGTTCCTTGCATCATGTTTTATGTAATGTGGAAAAAAAATGCAGAGGGTTATATTAGTATTATATACTGCATAGCTATATATTATACATTGTATTGCAGGTGTTATATATTGTATAGCTATATATTAGTTGTGTCTATGTTAGTGTTAGTGCCTTACGCGAGATAATTTCCTCGACTATGGCGTCGCTCCATTTGCAGTATCACGTTTCTTAGTCCGTTTCAATTGAGCCGCTGGCTGTAAAAAGTTTCGAGAATAACAAACGAGAATCGAGCTCGGATTCTATCTGGCGTTTTGAATCATCCGCCTCGACCGATACAGTCGTCTCGCTTGGATTCTACTACTTTGGTAGGCTCCTCGCCGCAGGGTCTACTGTGTACGTATCATGCGGAAAGATCGAGCGACGATGAATGGGATCCGAACTCGAATCCTCTAGGTAGAAGTCTAAGTATCTATAGAGCCACGAGTAACCCGTTGCAAGACCGGTTCTGAGCGTCGATCCTTATCGTGGAGCGTTTCGAGGACTCATAGAGAATACAAATGTCAGGTATCGTTGTCGAGAATTAAAATCGCGTGGCTCAACCGCCTGAAGTTTTTAGATTCAAGGATATGTCCAAGATGCGTATTCATAGATTTTACTGCATTGTGTAATCGTTTTTGTCGTACGTTCGAAAAACGCCTCGTTTCGTTCGGGACCTTTGTTGGCTCATCTTGATGCACTAAAATTCCTTCGCTGCGTCTACGCCTTATTTTGCGCGGATTTGCCTTAATAATTTAAAGTGTCGTCAACACGGGTGTTGTTGCGGCCGAATTTACGAGAGGCTCCTTTAACAGGTACGTGGTACAAGCATCGATAATGTTGACCCCTTAGGGGAATATGCTCCAAGAATTCGCCGGATTTTAACGACTCTTCTGCTTTTATACGCTGTTCGATAATCTTAATGGCGTCGACCCCCTATAAATAGACGATTAAAGAAATGCAGAAGGAATGCGAAGGATATACGGGAATCCAAAGCTGCACGGATGTTACGGAGATGGAATTATTACGAAACTTGTTTATATAAAATACAATAGAGGAATATTAATTGACGCAATGGATTACCACCTGGTGTATCCGGAAAAACGAGAATTTTCGTTAGATCATCGAGCGTGAGTATTTCAACCTCCGCTCACGGACTCATACATTATCCTTCTATCGTGTCAGCACCTTTTCTCTCATATATTTTAGCCGATCTATCTCATTTGCAATTTCGCCTCCTTACATTCCACGATTATCTCGACTCAGTGAGAAGTGTATTACGCCTACTCGAAAATTCTCATCGTCCATTTCAAGGACCAAGTGCAACGCTTAAGTATCCAGCGAAATTGAGTCGTTTCTTCTCGATCGAAGATTTCCACGAGAACTTTGCGATATAATTCAGAAAATAAGCTATCCTTGGTGTTTTATTCCTGGGCGCGTTAATGCACTTACCGAACAATACCAAGACCGAAAGTCGGGCCGGGCCGAATTTGGATAATTTAATGATCCCGCTAATGAGACGAAACGCGCAATTATACGAAACGGGCGGGAAGCCTTCCCTGCACGGCCTGGAATTTAATTAATTCACATCGAGCCGCTCGATCGGACGATCCGCGATCGAGAGGATATTAGATTACGGGCCAGGTTTATGCGTGTATCTGCGCGCCTCGCGGTGCTGATACAACGTTACCCCGGGCTCAACTCGCGCGTATGATTTTCCAGCTGGCGTGAGCGGGGCTCGATCGTTGCGCGCATCTCCACTCGAGCATCCAGCCCGTGCTTTCCGGAAAACCGCCTCTGGAATTCTCGTCTGCACTTTTGCTCGCCCTTTTTCACGATGCTGGGCTGAAAGTCGCACCGTGGAACACGCGATGCGGATAGCGCGTTCTGGATGTTGCTGATCTTTCAGGAAGGAGAGCGATTCGACGCAGGAAATCTATATCCTAGCTTCAACACTCGTGTGCCTATGACGTATGAACTTCAAGCTAGGGCGAAAAAAGCTCCCGAATTTTGAAGTTACGTTGCCAATGTCGAAGGATAAGACCTAGATTATCCCCCTTTTCACGCACAATTTCGATACAACGAGAGAAGAATCGGTGGTTTTACGATTTAGGAACGGATCACAAAGGTGTCGCGATTAACTCTCGTTCGACATTCGTGGAGAATCGCGCGACAGGCTGATGTTTTCTTCCAAGAGGAACCACAACAACTCCATCGCGCCAAACGTGAGCATGGACTTCTGTTTCAACGGCCGCCACGAGTTCGGAAGGGTTGACCCTCTTGAAAAATGCACGCGGACGAAATGCACGAGTGGCGCCGCCGAGTTAATTAACGTCGGGTAGCCGCGGCGTAATGGAATTATGGAGGCGCACGCCACGATACTTATTTGATCTGGTGTACGCGATTACGGGGATTTCCACTTATCGCCGTGGACCGGAAGTGCGCGATTCCGTAGGAGGGCCAAATCCGCTGACCGAGTTCCCGGTAGGATCGGCGCATTATCCGTCGCGTAGGTGCACTTTGCGAGTTAAACATTTATCCCCTCCGCGAATGCCATTCTTCTCGGCCCCCGACGGGGGCCTTCGATTAAATAATTGATCATTAACGCGAAGAGGAAGGCCGGTACTCCCGGCCAGCGGCGGCATTAATTACAGTGAATTAAATTGTGCGCAGACTGTAATTAGACGGACCTCCTCGAAGGACGAGCGGGTACACACTGAAGGGAGGGCCGACATACGACTCGTCATAAATGAGCTGCCAGATGGACCTACGTACCCCGAGGTCGTCGTGGACGCGTTTGACCGGTATGCAAATTGCGCCTGACCATGCTTTCGAAAAAGGTCACTTCCGAAATCTCGGTCAAGGGGGTGAGGGTAGGGTACGAGCAGCTGCTCTTGGAGGTACGTACCCCTCGCAACGAGCCGCTTCTGATAGCCGCTCCTTTCTTTCGATGGACCAACGCTGGGACAGGGAATAAAAGCTGGGACTTTCGCGTAGAAGAGTCGTATTTGTATCCCATCTCTGGGTTTCTTCACCTTCCTATCCGCAGATTCTGGCCCTGCAGGTAAATATCCTGGTCGTCCTATGGCGGATATTTATTATTTATAATTGGGCGCGCTGTAGTGCCTATGGCAATAAGGTGTGGGGCTTGAGTAGTGGACTGCGGGCTAAAGGATGATGTCGAGTAATTTGGGAGTCGAGTCATTCGCTGTTGCGTCACGCGAGGAGCATTGTCAGAGAAGGTTGAGATTCGAGATGGCGAGGAAGCGCGATGCGTTTGCTTTCCGCAACTGGTTTTCGATTTTTTCCCGGATGTATCGTCTCGTAACTCATCCTCGCGGGGTCACTCGACTAGTTCTTGCGTTATTTGTCGTCGCGCGAGATAGTAAAAAATCGTGGATTTGTTCTCGAGGGACGCTGTTGGATTTGCTTGAGATTTTAATCAGCGCGTATGCGCAGAAATGGTAATCATCGCCCTGCAAAAGAAGTTGTGAACATATATAGGAGATTATGGAAATGTATAGAAGCAAGTTTAACGAGCAAACATCAATTTGTCGGTCGGCCGCCATAAAATCCATGGGCGGAAAGAATGCTCGCGCGATTGTCGAATCGGTCATCGATTGGCCAAATGTAAATTTCTCGAACTACATGCTCCAAGTTACGAGAAAACGAATACGCTATACGGTCCGTTCTGTTCATTAGTAATATACACGTGTTATGTTACTGTTACTACTTTACTGAAATCGCCACGAATTCTCGTATCATGATATTCCAAAGGATTCTCCACGGTTATCGATCGGCCGCTATAGATACTCGAAGTATTAAATGACATATAAATAGCGGTCTGCTCGCAAAGCAGTTTATATGCCCATCGGTGATTACCAAGGTCTTCATCGAGTTTCTTTTAAATTTAATTGGAGCAGGCGTGAAAGAAAAAAGTAGAAAAGTATCAATCAGAATTCCTCGATAGACTTATTTCCATATCTGGATATCAACGTTAATCCACGACCAGTTTATCGGCCGGCTCTGCCAGTTCAGAAATTCAGAGCCATCTAAGTTTCCTATAAGTGCTACCACGCACGTGTGGAAAAAAAACCTGCCGCGTTCGTCGCTCCCGATTGAGTCAACATCAACTGTCCATCTCGCGAAAGAAAAAAAAAAGGGGGGGAAAAAAATCGTACATCTGCTTATACAACTCGTGATTAATTGTCGGTATTTTTAGCTCAACGTGACAAACGGTGCCGATCCAACCGCACCGAGCGCCATTACCGGATCGACGCAAGGCGGTTACGGTTAACAGCCGACGCCTTCACGATCCTCCCCATCCGGTTGTTACCGATCGAAATAGTTTTTCAATTTTCACGCTCCATTGGTCACCCCCTGCGATCGCAATTTTCCTGTCGCTTGGCTTTTCGATTATCCGCCGATCGCCTCCGCCGCGAAGCCACCCACCGGGAATGCTTTCCGATCAGGACCCCTCCCCCGCCCTCCTGGCGCCATTCGCGCCTGGAGGCCGCTCGAAATCAAACCTATACCGCCCTTTTTTCCTCGATGGACCAGACTCTCGGTGGATTCTTCCACGAGGAAGGCTCCTTCTCAGCAAAAACAGTCGAAATACATTAATCCTTGGAGCTTTCAAATGTTTATTTCGTAAATCACGAGCTGCCAATATGCGACTCCGCGTTTTTGTCCATGGTCACCGTGTATCGTGTATCGTGTATCGAGATAGAAAATTCTTGAATTACAAAAGGCGATAACTGTGTGTCGATGTGTTATTATTCTAAAAGCACGCGATTCGTCCGGCAGTGGCTTCTACGCTCGATCGTGCATTAATAATACATGGTATATATTGAATTTTTAATTAACAACAATCCTGCTGAATTGTATAATACGCTTCGGCCTATTCTTATGCCGCACTGTGCAAATGTTGGGTTTGCCATTATATCGGTCCAAAGTGTGGACATTTTTGTGATCAAGGCTGCCACCGGCTCATTCTGAGCGTGACTACGTTCTTTAAGTTCTTGAGAGTTACACCTTGATCGTAGATATAAATCTGTAAGATAGCGCGATCGTAAGATCGCCGAGGGTGGTTTCGTTCTTTCGACAATGTCCCGGTATAGACAAAGCCCGAGAGGTCGGCGAGAGGGCCGGGGGAGGGACGGGGCGGAGGGTGCGAAAAACGGAGAGAAGAGGAGCCGTCGACCGGATAAATTATGACGTCATAAGGCAGGGCGAGTGGCAAAAACAAAAGATGAAGCCGACTCGGAAAATAATAAAGACTTTTTAATCGTGCCATAAATTTAAGAGCCTTTGTTTTTACGCTCCTCGAAGCTACTCGGACGTTAACTTTTGCCCGTATTTCGATCGTACCTCGCCGTACTTCCTTTCCTCCCGTTGTCTCTTAATGTTTGGATGCTGATAATTAAACTGGTTTGCCGACATAAACTTTTTCCTGCGCGACTTTGTTAAACGAACGTATCGCTTCGGTATTCCTGACTAGGTTCCAATCGCCATCTTCCGCGCATTTCTCGGTTTTATCGTTTCGAAATGTTTCTCCATAGCAGAAAAGCCACTTAGCTTTGATTAAAATTCTCTCGTTTACAATTTCAATTCTCGCTCACATTTTAAGCAGCATCGAATGATGATGTACCAAAGGCACACGTAATGCTGATTCATCTTAATGCGGTGCGTATAATCGATGTCTGATGAAACTACATACCTAAAGCTCTGTAATATTGACTATGTATACACAAGTATACCAGAGTCGCACTTTTCTACGCTTGCTTCTCCAATTATTTCCTACTTACACGTCATCGTTACTCGCAGAACTGAGTTTCAATGCTCGTCAAAGGTCCGCCGAATTCTACCTCAAAGGTTAGTGGGGCAGGAGGGTAAAGGGCCGAATGCAGGGGTCCACGCACAGGACGAAAGGGTTGAAAACTCCGGTTTGCCAAAACGGGTTTTTGGAACTGGAACACCCGGAAACCCTTTGGTCAGTTTTTTTCCCTGGACCCCTTCGAGAGATGCGCGAAGGGCGGCTTGGCCTTTGAAGATCCCGCTGAAACTCGGAAACTCGTCTTCTAACAACGTGACATCTTTAGTTTTTTTTTATCTCGCTCACTTATCGGCGTCGAACCGACAAAGTATGTACCCTGGGATTAAAGCTGGATTTCCCACTGCTTAGAAACAAGCCGCGCATTATCAGATTAGGCAATGCGAATTAGAATTCAGGGAAATTAAGAGCATTGTCCGGGATTAGAGGGTAACTTCCTGGGGTACGAGGCTTCCTTCGAGAGCGCATCCTTCTGGAACTTTCTAGGCAATGGTCAAATTTAGCTTGAGGTTTATTCGCTCACGGTCATAGCATACATCAAATAAATCACTTTTTATACTGAAATAATCAATGCTTCTCCGCTGATGATGGTATTTATTATTGCAAACCGAGCTTGGGTGAGTGAAAGAGGCACTGTTAACAATCAATCTTCGATTGACTCGAATCGCTGATTTGTAATTCAAAAGTCCTGCGCAGAAAAACTCTTGTAATTGTGTTGTGAATAGGGGGAACAAGGAGGAGCGAGTATTTTTAATTAACGCGCCGTGTGTTCGCGACAAAACAGTCGACGCACGATGTTGCGTACCGGTAAAAACCCAAGGTTGGATTCCCACATACAATATCTGTTTGCGAATATCGCCCATTGTCTTTGCATTTTTCGGTCGTGCTTCTGTTGGTATATACCTCTATTTGCATCGACCGCTACGATTAATAGCCACTCACTTACGATTTGGGATAGGTGTAAGATGGCGCGGCTCTCCATTAAGAAAAAGAGCTCACGTGAAAAACATAATCGAGCGCGAAGAAACTCGGAGGATATCGTCAGAGTTTAAGCAGTTGTTTGCCACGCGAGTTACTTTTTTCCGCGACACTCCGATCTTTCTACGGACAGTTATGTCGTGGATCCGACGACACGCAATCTACCTTCGATAGCTGCATAGGGAAAAAAACCAATTATCCATGGTAACCATTAGGATAATTTCAGCACGCACGCAAAGCCCCTCGAAAGGTAACAGTGCTTGTTAAACGGAATGCATTGACTCTTTATTAACCAAAAATCGCACACTTTAAGCATCGATCGCACCGAAATCGTCTCCTTTAAAATCACCTACAGCCTTTACTTAATCTAAATCCAGAGCAACGCAGCTTCCGATGTGATCTTCCATGTGCCTAAGTGCTACGCTGAAAAATAAGGAAGCGGGTCCAAAGTGCCTCAGACGAGTATGTATCTACATTTTCCTCAAATTGCATTACTTATTAAGGGTACTTTCTCAAAATTGACGAGGGAAGGAGTTCTGGCCTGAGCTTTTGTTGGCCTCGGGCCGAATTCTGGCCGTGCAAGGCTCTCCGCGTCGTTCTGCTCCGCACTTAAAGGGTTAAGCGTCCTTCGGCTCCTTTATGTCCTTCTAAAAAGTGCCGGCGGGGCGATAAAGAGTAGCCCCGGAGGATGTCCTCGTAAACCGAGAGTGGGGGCGAGGAGGCGGCCGGCCGGGGCAGGTCCAGTCGTAAAAAGTCCGCCCGCCCCGGGCAGCTTCGAAAAATCTTTAGACCGTCCCTCTCTCGCCCCTCTTGCCCCCTTCGAAGCTAGCCTGCTTACCAAAGGGCGACCAGGGTATTCGCGTAGGCGGTCCTAAGCGCACCACGTCCGAATATTCTTTCGAACGATCAATCGATTACCTGGATTCGATATTTGGTGCAGGGAGCAGAAAAAGCATGACGCAATTCTGGAAAAATTCCCTTTCACAATCCTTTTGCGCTTTTTTTTTGCTTTTATATATAGACCGTTTTTATAGTCCTGGTGGAAGAAGCTTACGCGTAGGCGGTGGAAGTAATTCGATATGATTCCAGTAGTCTCGTGAGCATAACTCAGGTTTTCCAAAGTTTGGTGATTAATACGCTCGCAAGGAGTATTACTTTGGGCGTACAACGCTCTTCCTTCGGGCGAGGTGAAGATTACAAAAGTTCTATAAATGTCTAGTGATTGATCTTCGTGTACCGTTGATCGAGGACATCGGCGATTGTGCTTCTTCGACGAAACCCTCGAGAAGTCGATTTTTTTCTGCCGATTATATCTCGAGAATTTTCCATCCGATATATCTACTGTATCTCCACTGGAATTCACCTTAACACTAAAACTACCGACCACTTTCGGGACATATTCAGAATACCACATGCATCTTTAAAAAAAAGAGTTCAAAAGGAAATTTGAATCAATCAACATAATAATCTCCACTGCAGAAAGTTCATGGAAAATCTCAGAAAATACACCATCTTAAAGCGCTATGATTTTTAAAAGAAATTACTTAGCAGTCATTTTTACTGGTTCGGTACGTCTAGTGTTAAACAGTATATCCCAACCCAGACGACTTTAGCAGTCCGTACCCAAATTGAATGCAAAACGAAAACCCTATTTTGCCTATGACAAAAAATAGCCGCGATTTTTCTGCCTCAAAAATCACACTCCTTCGATACACTCAGCGATCCCAGTATAACGCTGGTTCGCGCGGAGGGAGAAGAAAGGAGGCAGAAAGAGAGGGACAGAAAAGTGGCTCCCCACCAGGAGGTCATCCCCACCGTTCTTTCGCTTCTTTCCCCGGTTTTTCCTCCTCGCGCGGCCGATGAGAGGGTGCGAGGCAGGGCCGAAGAAAGGTCGAGGGTGAGCTCAGGAGGCACGGGGAGAGGGGAGGCTCGAGGAGAGAGCGAGGGAGCCTCCTGTCGACCACCTTCGCCTCTCTTCAGTATTTCAGATAAGAATAAAGTAAACGGCGAATGGGGTTGCCGGATGGGTGGTTGCGCTGCAACGCTGTGGCCCAGGAGGGGAGGGTGATGCCTCTCCGACTGGGCCGTATCAAAGCAAAGGGGGTAAAGCAAAAAGTACGGCGATCGATGTTACCGGCCACACGGAACACAATGAGGACGCCGTTCCGCTCTTGCGCCTCTCTGGTTATCCCTATCTCTCTTCCTTTTACACCGCAATTTCTCTCTGCCACGGAGAGGCTCGTCGGATTTCTGGATTCGCTGCTAAAAGTCGACCAGGATCGTCGAGTCGATTCGCTTTAAATTCGCGTTTGAGTTCGAATCGAGTCCTCGATCGCGTGGCTCTTGGACGTAGCACGCACTTGTTTTTAATCCCGAATTATCCCTCTTGCATATAACCGCGATAACGGCTTTGGGGTTTTCCCGAGCTACGTACAAGATAATGTAGGAGCCAGAAATTTGGCGGTGAGCAGATTGGTTAGCGTCGTCGTATTTGTTTGGCCTTGACTGCTTCGATGGAAGTCTTTCTCATAAGAGAGATACACGCGATTCTCATAACGTGAACGTACTTCGATCTCGAATACGATAGTCCTCGCTTATTATTCGACGACAATAATACCATCCACGACGTGTAATCGATTACCTTTACCGGTCTTAGTCCTCGTAAATATTTTATCGCTTACATCGAAGCTCTTTCCTTATCTCGTATCTTGATGCGGCCGATCCTTCGTATGCGTCAAGGTGATATCTCGGCTAATGCACGTTCTATAAAACGCATGCCCGGGGGCCAAACGACCGATCGTACGATGGTATGCGTCATAATTTTTAAGATAAGCCTCCTTGCCACAGCAAATTCGCTGTAAGAGGAAGCGGGTTACAAGGGAAATTGCGGGACTTCCAGTGGACGCGGAACGACCCTGAGGATTCCAGAGTCCTCCCCCCTCCCCTCCCGCGCGAGCGTAACAATTAAGCTGGGAAAAGCTCGTTTTAATACTCGTTATAAGTTGGCCAGAATTTTCGGCACTGTTAACCGAAAAACGGGTATCTTTGCCCTTTTTCTCGCGGGAGGGGCGGCCGGCCTCCCTTAGTCTGTCCTCAGTGCCGCGGGTAGGTTGAGCGTAATAGAGGCGAACGGGGCGGCGGGATGAATTTCCTAATTAAAACTCGCGGGAAACTATTTAAAACTTAAAAAGGAACGGAGCTAGACCCAAAGCAACTCGGGCCCCATTATCGCCCTCGCCACGGGGAACTTCGGCAAATTATAAATTTCATCGGACCAAACTCCGGGAGTAACGCTCTTTCCGCCTTATTCGCGCTTTTATTTTTCTTTCCCGCCCATTTTCCTCCCCTCCTAGCCCCCCCCCCCCCTCTTCCTAGGTCGCCCTCGCCCCGTCACACAGTTCTCGCCCGCTTCCCTTGGGATCGGCCCAATTCTGATCGACCGCCTTCCTCTCTCCGAGCAACAAGCTGGAGAGCAACCTGCGTCACGGTGAAAAAAGTGAACCGGTCGAGAGGCGAAGGTTAATCCCAACGTCACTCTTGGTACACTGGCCGCGGAATACTCCCGCGGCAGCGGTCGATGTTCGACCGAAGTTATTTCTCCACCCTTTTATCGCCGCTCCGAAATGTATTCCGCGCTATTAAAAGCATCCAGGTGTTTGCTTGCCTTATTTTTCCGGAGCTACTGGAAGTGGAATGAGAGGGAAGAGGATAGGAGGGGCGATTAAATCCACGATATTCCAGTTTGGGATCGTGAAACCGGCGTAACTGCTTTGCAAAGGACGTTGGGATTCTGGAAACCTCCACGATCCTAATTGGTCACCGGATGTAGCTTCGCCTTGGTTTCTTTTCTTTGATCGCAACGAACCACGCCAAGAGGGGAAAAGGAAACGGGATGCGAGGGTTAGTATTCGGGTTCGCGAACATGAGACTCTTTTACGAGGAGCGTCCTGCTTCGCGAATTCGTCGAAATAATAATAGTCTCCGCGATTTTCTTTTGCCCTAGCAGCAAGGTGAAAAGAAGAACGGCGCGAGGAGCGGCGATTAATTCCGCGATGGCTCCTTCGAGGAGGTAGAATCGAGCAAGCGGCCTGTCTCCTGTCTCGGTTTTATCCTTTTTATTCGACAAACGTTTCCACCCCGAGACTTACTTTAACGGCCTCCAACGTGCCGGAGAACGAAGCCGGCAATTAGAAGCGCCGCCTTTAAGCCGGGTCATAGATTTTTCCGCGCAGCTACCCCGTTTAAAGCGGCCAAATTTAAGGGCAGTTTACAAGCCACTTGATGCATGTCCCTGCTGTGTGTCTAATTTAACCCTCTCCTCTTCCCGGCCCTCTGCTTTCGCGACTTCATTATTAACGTTGTTATCCTCCTTGTATCATGACCGCGAGTTTGTTATTTTTTTTTTGAGGATAATTAGAGTCATCGTGGATAAAGGAAAAATGTACGCCCTCTGAAAAGAGGCACGGCGAACATTTTGCTCATCCCCCAAATTGCGCATCAGTTTTGTACCGTAGATTCCTGTCTTACCGGCCGCAGAATAGATCCGTGGTGCCATCTCTTTTGAGCTGTTGGAGACTTGGAAAAAAAATCCAAGTTCTTTCTACCTCGATCGGAAAAGCAACTACCTGCCCTCTGATTATCGGTAATGGAAGATACACAGAGGGCGGCAGGAGGGAATCGTGCAATTTTCGAAAGTGCATGCGTTGGTGGCTCTTCGTATTTAAGAGGATTCTTTAAGATAACTTGGAGAGATTGCGAGGTTAAACGATCATCGATCTGTGATCTTTGAAACTTCGACACGGTCTGCAATGCGATTAAAAGAGCCAACGCTGGGATTCGCGATAAATCGATTGCGCGGATGCGATTAACCAGGGCAGAAATCGGGAATGAATACCTTTTAATGAATAAAGTCTCGACCCGGTATCCGGCAAAAATAGTATTTTCCATTAGTTCCAAAATCTGACAGGCGAGGCGGAATAATGAAGTTTATAATTAACGCGTCGGATAATTTCGGCACGTCCGGGATTGTAGCGCGACAAACGAATCGCGACAAATGATACGATTATCCTGTTACGTTCTGGAAAATTTCGAGACGCTTCCTGGCGCGATCAAAAATTCATACGACACCGATGCGAATATTCGTTCGCGTTTAAAAATCCTCCTTCCTCCTTTATTTGCCGGAATCTCGAATTCGACAATTCGCTGGGGTAATTATAATAAATTGATTTGCAGGTGCAAAGCGTAGCCAATCAAATTTACCGTGGCAGGGGGGAAGGCCAGCGGGAATTAATTACCCGGGCGTTTCATCAATTAACGGACAGAGCAATCAATTTTTTGTGCGCAACAGAGCCCCTCGTAATTCCCCGCTCAACGTGGAACTCAACCGCCTATTTTTGCCGCGTGCCCCCAAAATTAAATTCTACCGGCGAAACTTCGCCTCTGGAAACAAAGATTCTTTTTGCGGGCGACCATGCGCTTTGCTCCACTGTAATTCCTGCGGCACTTTATGCCCCAAAGTCGGCCTGGAATTCGGTGCTTTATGCGTTCGACGGTTAAAACCTATTCCCGTAGAAGCGAGATAAACACTCGGCAGAGTGGTATTCAAATAGGGCACGTAAATTCACGTCGCTATTTGGATATGCGAGAATATCTACCACGTCCATGCCGAGTACCGGCTCCCTTAATAATACAGGTATTCATTATGAGATCTCGATCGCAAGCTCCGAATGCTCTTTATAACTCAACATCAAAAAATCACAACTTGCACGTCTAAAAAAATATAACTCGGCCTTACCAGCGACAGCGGGACACGTAATGGCTGATTCAATACACCCAGCTTTCCTCCTGATGCAAAATCGCACCGGCGAGTATCAATTTCATCAAACTCGAGGCTCGTGTTACAAAATTCCCATGAAACATTTAAATCCACATTTTACAACACGGTTCTTCCAGACTCAAGTAATTCGAGTCCTAACCAAGCAAAGTCTCTCGAGGAAAAATCGCTCGTCGCTCCTATTATTCCGCCATCGCTGACGCTCTCCTAAAAATACGAGCCTTAGGAGGAATTACATCGAATATATCAGCGAACTTCGTAGACGAGAATTAACCAGCCGCCAGTGGTATCGCGAGGAATAAACCTCGAAGGTGAAAGAGATCGCGAGCGGGTCGGCGCGTCCTATCAGAAGCGTGGGCCGAGGAAGCCGGTCATGCTGTAAAACTGCGTTTAGAGTTTCTCGGGCGAGGGACGAGCGACCGGGCCGAGTGGGCGACCATTGCTAAGGGCCTCATAAAAATTTCACCCCACCCTCCGCGGCCGCGCTCTTTCTCTTCCCCTTGCCGCGTCCGCCAGCGTCCTCCTTCGTCTTTCGGCTCTTACTCGCTCTCTAAGCACGGCTAATTCAAAATGGCGTCGCCGCCCCTATATCATTCGCAGCCCTCCCCCGGCCCTCCCTG
Organism: Ampulex compressa; assembly: GCA_038496175.1. NCBI lineage: Eukaryota > Metazoa > Arthropoda > Insecta > Hymenoptera > Ampulicidae > Ampulex > Ampulex compressa. The sequence goes on along the minus strand of JBCFXI010000191.1, from coordinate 164,278 downwards.
CCCACCCTTTCCACCCCTTCGACCCTAGGCGAGCGGCGCGCCAGGGGTGGGGCCACCGAACTATGGCGCCCCTCCGTCGCGCACCCTACGTCTCGGAACTCGACCAACAAATTGAAATCCCGCATTTTCCACGAGCCTAAGCCCGGCTGCCCACCGTCTGCTGGCCCGTCGCGGGGCTTCCTGCGGGATACGATGGGAAAAGTGTTCGCCTTACTTCCGGAAACTGGACCGAGTTGACGATAATGACTGCCGACAAAATGGGAGAAAAAGTCGGATGCTCTTTCAGCGAGGAATATTCCGCTCGCGACTCGAGGAAAATTCTAATTCGAGATTTGTCGAGGTACTGAAATCGGGATTTGAGTACGAGGTGTTGAAACTTGCTTTTGTATGTAGCCTCGTTGTAGAGAGAGAGAGAGAGAGAGTATCGTGGAAATTTGCGTATTTTCCGTGAAAGATGACTGAGGGTGTATGAAAAATGAGAGGTTAGATCTGCTGTTGAAAGAATTCTGAAGTTTTTTTTTGTAGATTCTTTACTAGTGTTTCCTGTATTGTAGTATTCTGTTAACGTTGTCGGCACTTTTGATTGGTATGATTTTTTGATGTATGGTTAATTCGATTATATGTATAATTAGAAGCTTTTGTGTGTAGTTTCGCTTCAGGTCGGGTTGAGAGCATTGTTAGAATTTGCGTATTTTCCGTAAAAGGTAATTGCGAATGTATGAAAGATCAAAGGTTGGATCTGCTGTAGAAAGAATTCTGAATTTTTTTCGAGCTTTTTCACTAAAGTTTTTTAATATTAAAATTGTTACAGTTCTTTGATGTATGATTTATTCGATTATACGTATAGCCTTTAAACGTTTTCGATAGATGTGGTTATTGTGTGTGAATAATGTATTCCTAAACTTGTATTAACCGATGGAGCATCATTTGGCTTAGCCTATAGGAGAAGTAACAGGCTGCTGCATAAATTTGCGCGATTCCAGAGACTATAAATTCACACTGGAAGAGGATCAATCGTGGTAGACGCGTACATAATAGATTTCCACAGTGTTTGGTCGTAACGTGAATCGTTACTGCCTCTCGCTTTCACGTAAAAGCACGACACCGTTACGCAAGTGATACTTCATTCTGGCCAAGCTCTTGTTTATCTTTGGCATCCACTACCAAGGTCTGCAGTATATGTTCGACCCATGTCGTGACCATAAATTAAAGAGCAGCAGAAGTCATTATTAACAGACGTCGAAATGATAAAAATTACTTTTCAGCATATCGGGATACCACCGATAAATTTTTGAGGAATTTTACATTGGAAGTTTCTATTGAAAGGCAAAATTTGGGACAGAGAAATATTAATTTACCATGTATTAATGTTCCTTGATTAACCACGATTCGCTGTTTGCAAATTTTCAAAATTGCCTTGCCTTGATATTATATGGCGAGCTTAAATATTGTCTAGTTGTTGCTTCTGAACATCAAAAACCCTTGTCAGTCTCTTGTTATTGGCGCAAAGATATAAATGTATTTTGGATATGTTTGAAGGTTTAAATACTTTTTTGAAAACCGTTTGGGTAAAAGAGATTATAGTCTATGCGCGAGTTGCGACTGGGTGGAGGTCATACGCTTTTGGATCAATGCCAAATTCCAAGAACTTCTCACCGGATTCTCATGTCCGATATTCAAGTCTCGACCCAACCACAAATTCCACAATTCACGATTTCCCAAAATTTTCAATTCGATACGTTGAAAATCATTATCCAAATGTTTTTGCGGCAAGAGTGCCATCCATAAATGAGGAACGAGTGCACGGAAATCATATCGGCACTTTTGAACCATCGCCAAGAGCTTCAATGTTTCATTGCATCCTCGTGTTCAATAGAAGTACGTTCGTAAATTATAAAAACGTTAAAGTATACAAAATTCTTTATCATAATTTGTAACGTAAAGAAAGCTACGGTTCTTCAACGAGGATCGGATTTCTAGAAATCACATACTACGTAAAAGTAATTGTCAAGTGTTTTATATCATTCATTGGATATTCATGTCCAATATAGATACGTCCACCCGCCCCAAGAGTGGTTCGTTGTTAAAATATTCAAAATCTGAACACGAATCCCTTTACAAATTTTTCTCAAGTCCAAACATCAAAAATTCCAAGAGAAATTCTTTTACGGTTACAATATTGAGAATAGGAATACGAATATTCTTACGGTCAAAACATCAAACATTCTAATCCGAATTTCTTTACGATAAAAAAAACCTAGTAATCTAAAACGAATTCTCTTACGACCAAACATCAAACATTCCATTGCGAATTTCTTTACAATTAAAACCTTCAAAATCAGAATACGAACTTTCTTACGGCATCGAACATTCCAACACGAATTTCCTCACGATCAAAACATTGAATATAGAAATACAAATATTCTTACAATCAAACCATTAACCACTCCAATACCAATTTCCTCGGGGTCCAAAGGCTAAAAATCCAGATTCCAATTTTTTTTTCCCGAAAAAAGCGCGATCTATGTCCGAGGGGCGGAGAATCGGAGGCCGTAGAATTTTCACGCGGAGCGTGGCGTGCCAGGCGTTCGCCGATCGCTCGTCGAAAGCAGGAAACGTGGGGTCGGCGTCGGCGGAGCGGAGGCGGGGAGGGTGCCGGCACGGTGTGTCGGAATGCGAATTCGGACTTGGCGGCGGCGGCAGTACGGGGGGGGGCGGAGAGGAGGGGATGCCCGGGGGGAGGGAGGAGGCCGACTGCGTTCGTCCCGCAAATTTCGTTGACCACCGAGATTTCGCGTCCTGTCCATATAATCACCGCGCTCCGAATTCCGTGAGCGAGATAGTTAGGGCACTTGCGGCCGCCGCCGACTTTTCCCTCTTCTTCGCGCTTTTTATCCCGCCACCCTCCGCGGCCCGATTTGGCATTCGATGAAATTCAGCCCGCCATCCAGCATTGCAGCGGGCGTCGGCGGTCGCGCGGCGACGTTTCCACCGGAACGTTAGCGCGCTGGCATTTTAAAAGTGGCCCGCCTTTTATGTTGCCTTCCTGCCGTGCCTGGAATCCGCGCCGCGATCGATACCGCAGCCCCCGATCGGCGGCGCGCAACGGAGCACCGAGGTGAACCCACCGCCCTCTCGCTTTTTCCCCGGCCATGGAGGGCCGTTCGACTCCTTCGAGGCCCTTGGGAGGCCCTTTTCAGGAGCGAGCGTCTCTCTCTCTCTGATGCTCTCTCGCTCCTCGATGCGAGTAGCCTCGAAAGAAGGGAGGAGGAGCGCCGAGGAGTCTCTGGAAAGGCCTCGCTCCTCGCTGTGAGTAGCCTCGAAAGAAGGGAGGAGGAACACTGAGAAGTTTCTCGAAAGGACGGCCTTGGAGAATTCTCAAAAGGCAGCGAGGATTGGGGAGAGGGGCCGCACTGATCGAGTAATTGGCGTTAAAAAAGAGATCGAAGTTGAGGGAAGTTCGTGACGCTTGAAAGGCTTTACGTGCGGTGCGTTTTTTTTTTTTTCTTCACAGTCCGAGGGGATGTGTTTGGGAAACGTATTGATGTTGGGACTCGTAAAAGCTCCGCTTTGATGAGAATGTTTGCTTCGTGGAGTATCTCCTAGTGCGAGTCTGCGGAGAGTTGCCTTTTGGCTCGAGGGTTTGCGTTTGACCGGCACGTTTCTTTTAATGCTCTTTAGAATCCCGATAGTGAAGCGAGCGTTTGCTTTTGAGGATATGTCTTTTTTTTTTTGCGGCGATGGAAAGGTTCTCTTCGCTGGGGGAGGTTTTCAAGGTTCTCGAAAATTTCTCTGTGATGTGAGAGCTTCGGGATCGCCTCTCTTTTATAAGCTTCGAGAGGTTCCTGGCGGTAAGAGTATTTGGAACTGATGTACATCGAGATCTTTTTTAGACTTTGATAATCGTTCCTGTGTTTGTATATCGTGCGTCGTTTTCTCTTATTCCTCGATCTCAAATGAAGGGTTTTTAATGTGAGAAAACACTTATTTTTGAGTTCCTTCGATTTTTCACGTTTGTACAATTTCCAGCGTGTAGCTCTAATCTTGTAGTCTAAAATCGACTATTTAACATATAGACCACATAAGAACTAAGGTACAAGCGATAGGAAGAAGAAATCCAGAAAACACTCATTTTTATCGAACTCCCATCACCGTATTTCTCCAAACCATCCAGTCCTTCTCCTTAATTCCTTTTCCATAAATATCTGCACATCACGTTTCACGAGCGATGCCCTCCTCGTTTCCACTACACGTAATAGGGCGGATTTCGAGGAAAAAGAAATTCCTCGATGAAACATCCGACACGGAAATATTCGAATCACTCGCATGTTAGTCTCTTAGACCAGTCTCCGATTACCCAAGTCGACGATGTTTGTACGACGTACAATCTTGCTCGCTTCGCTCGAGTTTGAGCGAATCGTCGATCGCGCGGGAGGTCGAGAAAATCAGCGGCACGAATTTTGTCGATCGAAGCGGGAGCGGCGTAGAAATTTGGCCGAATTTTTCCGCGGCTCGCGTCGAACTGACCTCGCCCTTATTTTTCAGCCCTGTCCATTCCTTGGCCCAGACCGCTCCCTCCTCTTTGACCACCCCTCCTTCCCTGCGCCACGGATTTTTACGATTCTGCGCGTGGAAAAATCAGCCTTTTTACAAGGACGCCAGGGAGACTGCGCGACCCTCTATCGCGTCTTAAAGCCTCGCTGTGTGATTGATAAGCGCATCGTTTCTCTGGCGCATACGGATTCCACTCGTATTCTCTTACTGCACGCTGAATCGCGTTTTATTTTGTTTATAACTCTTTACAATCGCCATTTGTTTTGAGCTTTGTACTTTACACTTTATATCGATGTAATGTCATGCTCGTAAATGGAAAGAAGTTGAATACAAAAGAAGGATCGTTAAATAAGCGCGAAGCTTAAGTCGCATTCCAGATTTGCTGTAATCCAATAGCTGTTTTAGGCCAAAGCGAGTAAACGGAATTGAATTGAAGTTGCCGTCGTTTATATGGAGGGTTAAAAGAACCTCGCATGTGTAAATTGACTCGAGGTAACTTAATTCACGAGGTTACTCTTTTGCCTCATTACCTCTCCCCTATTTTTCTTCTGTAATTTCTAGCTAAGCGTGCATCTTCAGCACCGTCGCTTTTTATCACGATCCTCGAGTTTTGACTTGTTGCTTCGATGTAACGCTCCTCGAATATTTTGGTAACAGGAAGGCGTTACGCGTGTTATTCTTTCTGAATTTCTTTTTTGTTGGGTCAATCCGCTAGGAACTTTTGATTTTCGGCACAGCCAAAATCAGAGTACGTGTATTTAACGCTGTGCAAATACGAGGAATTACTATAGCGTAAAAACAAACAAACCGCGCTCTTTTTTGGCGCACGTAAAATATCCCCAAAATCGGTGAACTTTGTGTGTACAATATGGTATGGGCGGAACACACAGTTCTACATATTTTACCGGCCATGCCTCCCTGCCCAGGCGCGTTAATCTACATGTTTTACGGCGCCTGCATTGTGAATGGTGCTCCGCAATGAGTCGCAAAACAAATTTATATTTCCCAAATTTTGGCCGTGATATTCGTTTAAATACTTTGGCAAAAAAACCGTCCAAAGTCTGGACTCAGGATTTCCTAGCTCGTGTCCCATATTAATTCCTTGTCATTGATCGAATTTATTTCGATGTAAAATATTTGCATAAATTAAGTAAATAGCGCCGACTCACACTCATGCCGAAGCTAAAAACTGTACAATTAAACTCGAAAGAAAATTACAACGCAGTCACAATAAATACTTTCAACGGTCGAGACAAACAACGAGACTGGCAAATTACCTGAAATCGCTCTTAACCTTAATATTCCATCCCGCCCCTTTCAAATGTCACTCAACGATCCATTCGCGGACGATTTTTCACCCAGTCTCAAGCACGGAAACCATCTTACTCTCTTTCAAAGCTTATATACGTGTTAGTTTATATACGACATATACGTGTTAGTCTTCCCCGTCATAAAAGGACGATGGTCGAGTTACGAGCGGGCAAAGGGAATGCACGATGGCAAGGCCCTCCAAGGTGGGTATAAGTCGAAGGAATAGCCAGGTCCGAGGAGTAGAGACAGAACAGCGAGAGGGAGAGGGCAGGGGGAAGGGAGAGGGGGAGAGGGGAGGGGGGCGATTCGTGCCCCGCGAGGCCATAAATTCGGTGTTCGTTCCTAAATTCTCGGTTCTACGGTCGGACTTTCGCATCTGGCTGTGAGGGTAGGTGTACGTAGACGCGGATAGGTATACAGGGTGGGCATATAAATTCGCCTCGCAGAATAAGGATCGGCCCCTTTCAGACGTCGGGTGGCTGGGGCGGCGGGCGAGGGGGTTGGATGGGGGGGGGGCGGCGTGAGTTCTATCCCGGGGTAGGTCGGTCGGGTAGGGGGGTGAGTGGCACCTTCTTGGATCAATAAATGATTTAACATTCACAAAATGGCGGGTGAGCCCCCGGCGGGGGCGGAGAAATAATATAATCTACCTTAGACTCTCTTCCCCGGCCTCCGCCTACCCGCTTGCACCCTCGGTATCGTCGTTCGAGGGGTTGCAGGGGCTGCCGTAAGGGGCCTCGTTGGGTGGCTGCGCGAGGGTGGGCACGTCCCCCTTTCCCAACTACCCCCAAACCACCGCCCAACCCCCGCATCGTCAGCAGACTCCTACCGGTGAACTCGGGCAATACCTATGGTTCTGCTTCCACGGCGTTACCACGTAAGAGGGAGCCTCCCATGGGGCAACCAGGGGGGGAGGGGGGCGGTAAAGGCGGCCTGGCACATCGAATTTTGACTTTTCAGATGCCGAGAATAGTTCGAAAGCCGCGTTGCCGCGCGTACGAATGCCACGGCGCGTTGTGAGCTCGGAAGATGCTGATTCGTCTCGCGAGGAGCGAGACGGCGCCTCCCGGCATTACGCTCCTGAGAGACATTCGCGGAAACGGGGAAGGATGTACGGCCGGCTATACGCTCGCGGATTAATGCGCACCTTTCTGTATATTTAGCGTGCCCCCTCTCGTTCGGTCGCTCGTTACACTACGAACTTTATCGGCTTTGAACGTGCTACACCCTGAGAGCTAACTCGCAATATCTGCGTCTTGTAATAAAACGTATCTTACCCCTATGCCCGAGCTCGTCTCCTGCTGGCTTCGATAGTTCAATTTTGAACGGAAAATTGAAACTGTCCGATTGTACAAAGTTAAGTATACAGGACGGATATTTCTAAAGCCTCGAGGCAAAAATTCCTTCTCGAATTCGTACGGTTATTCTTACATATACATTAAGGTGTTGTATATAATTATAATTGCAATTTCTTCAACATCAGCTCCGACAAGAATGTGCATCAACCTAACACTTGAGTTTTTAACCAACACCACCGATTCTCATCCCGAACGATCTCGTTGGAACGACCATATATCCGCCAAGTTCACGTCCCCTCCTCTTGCCTTTTCTATCCTTTCGAAAGGTGCATCGAGAATGAAAAAAAAAGGTGCACGCGCGTAGTTTCAGGGGGATTTCCTCGGTCGGCGTATATTACCTTAATGGGGGCGGTAAAGTGGATTTTAAGAGGCGGCGATGGTAGGGGGCGACGGGGCTCCGGTTTCGAGGCTGGTAGACGTACAAGATCCCTAAATATTAAGGGGGCATTAACGTGGTCGGCCATTTTGCGAGAGCTCCGTGCGCGTATATGCGAGCCTTCTCCGGCGAATATTATTATATTATAAGGGGGCGCTCGGGCGCCTCCCAAGATTATGGAAATCGCGGTGGGTATTAAGGGAAGGTGGCGGCGCCGCGGGGCGGGGTGGCGGAAAGGAACGCGGGGCTCACACCCCCCTTCGACCCCACCCTCGCTCCCTTGCAAACCTCTCGAACGCTGCGGAGCTCCTTCGAGATTAGACCGGAAAATTGATTTCGTGATATAATCCTTCGACTTCTTATGGCCCCACAGAATTGCGCCCGACATGATTTACGAGCCTGGAGAGTTTCGACCCGCCGTGGCCCACGGCGTAACGATGATTCTCCGAGAATTTACGTTAAGTTGCGGGAAAAAGCGATGGGAGAAATACCACGGATCGTTAGGCTTGATACGGGTCGTTGGCCGGATGGATAGTCGGAACGATAGGTGGTATAATATGATAATGATGAAGGACGCTTTGGGAGGTGTTGCGACTTGTAAATTACATTCTTTTCTTAAGGATGCTTAACGCAAGAAGTATCTATCACTGTTCAGGGATATTTACTATGGATATGATACATGAATCTGTAAATAATAGCAGACAGAGGGAAAATGTTAATTGATAGATATAGTGATCTGCGTGCAGTAATAAAATCGTGAAAAATCTTAGGGAATGCACCGTCACAGAGTAATACGATTTTTGTAACGAATGTCCGATCGCTCCTTTTAACTGGTTCGGTAGTTCTAGAGCGATGATGATATTATTGAGAAAAAATGATAGACTTTTTTATGTCTGCCATGTTTATATTATTGTTTTTTAATTATGGTATTATTGCTGTGGGAAAGAGATCACTGATATTCCTTAGTTATTCTTAATGAATCACGAGTAACTCTTAGATCGTATTAAGCTAGGAACCGATATAGTTCTTTAAGTTTTTTTTTTATTAGATTAATGGGATTTATTGTGCTAGAGTTCGCGTGAAAGTTTATCAATAGCTAATGAGAGAAACCAACGACAATTCGATAACTTTTCAATAATATCGACATTGAGATTGTCAAAAAGGAAAAAGATACAGGCAATATTTACTTTCAAAGATTCTCATACATTTTATTATTTTGATTACCTTAAAAAAAAAAGACTTTTAAGAAGGACCAAGGAGTAAAACTTTACAAAGAGATTCAAGATCAAGGAGAAACCACGAGCAATGTGCCAAATTTAACTGACGCGCTGAAGGTATTAGAAGCCCGATCTCCACGTGACCTGCTGCTAATTCAATTTTTTGGGATTATCGAGTTGCGGCTTGTTACGCACTTTCGCGTTAACTCAAACCGCCCAAAGCACCAAGGACGAGGTCAAACATTGGCGAATCATGTGCACTGACCGTCTGCCGAAAGTTCCTCCTCTATTCGAAGAATCACAATCTAAGGGAAGCGTAAAACCAATCTATTTCCTATTTTTACAACGCTCCACTTCATTCACCCCAAAAGACGCAAGAATCCTCGCGAGGCAAGTGCGAGGCGAATCTTGCGACAGAATTCCAAATAAGCGAACCAAGACTCGAGGAAAGAAAGCGCAAAGGGAATAATTCGAGGAATTTCGTCGAATCCGAGGAAGCAGGCTTCGGTCAGGATGGTAGAGATTCGTATGGCGGTTGGTCCTGTCACATATCTTCATTAAGGGGGTGGTAACCGGCAGGACAGGAGGGTACTTAGTTCGCGGAGGGTGGGCGGGGTGGTAGGAAGGAGGCAGTAACTACCGGCCGAGAACCAGCTTCGGAGTTCCTCCAAGTTTGTTGTGTGAGAAAACAGGGACTGATTTGAATTTATATTACTTGGCCTCCCCTCTGAATACGGTCCTGGCTAAGGAAATTTCCATATATCTGAGAAAGCCCCGGCTCGGGGGCCGCAAAATGAATGCCCGAGCCAGAATTCGAATTTTGAATACTGTCAAACTTCGGTCCGCCAATTTCGAGTTCCACGAGTTCCGGCTGCGGGACCATCGGCGTAACTCTCTTTGATCCTGGCCGGTCGCTTCCTTTTCGGCAGCGACTTTGCCGTGGCGCCAATTGCGAAACGACGTTGGGAATTCCCTCACGGAATTTCGATCTATTCGTCGGTTCGAGGTGTCGATCTGAATGGCTCGAAGTCTCGGAGAGAGCGATTTATCATACCCTTTCAACCTCTGTTTCGTCGCTGTATTCAGACCCTTCGATCTAATACGTAATATTATACATCGCGCACACATCAATTACTCGTATGCCATATCCAGATTTTTCCTATTGGCTACGCGGTTCGCCACGTGCAAATTCGTGGGATCTTAATCGCTTCGGTACTAATGTTATTTCGCGCTGACTAATCTTCAGTGGTCACGGAACAGCTTTGTAAGGGAATCTTATTAGGATCAATTACTTCGTGGTTATTGAAGTCTGCGGTGTGCGTATCGCTCGGAAATGTACAGAGTCGATAGATCGACTCGCACCTGTATACATCACGCGATCATATCTCCGTTGTTCGTTTCAGCATACGATTATTAGCCACGTTCCCCTCTTGAGACGAGTATACAGTCGCTAAGAAAAACTCCCATCCGTCGCTCTTGTATCGTTTAATCGACAACTTTTCGAAACGCGATCCGTCAGGAAGGCGAGGTGCTAAAAGAGCAGTCACTCGGTTAAAGAGCGGCCAGCATCGTGGTATGCGGCACTGAAAGGGTTAATTCTCGCTTAACTCCCGAGTTTTTACGCTAAATTTTCACCGCGCTCACCCTCGTTACCGCAGCGTGGGAAGGGCTAGGTGGCCGGCTACGCGTATAAGCACTTTTTAAACGGACCGTATATTTATACCGCCAACCCCCCGTTCCTCTTTTCCCTCGGCCTCTCGCCTCGCCTGCTTCTCGCGCCGGGAAGAGTGGTGCGAGCACGAAACAATTAAAACGTCGAAACGAGGGTCCGGCTGTTTCACGGCGAAACGTGTTTTCACACCGCCGTTTTCCACCCCCCACACTTTATCCCGCCCTCACACTCGGCCGGTTATATAATCCGGAATGAAAAAGAAACTGCCTCCCGGGCTCTTCGTTTCGCACGGATTTACCCCTTCCAAACGTCCACCGCCTACAACTATACGGAATTCTTAATCGCCAGAGCGGCTTATACTCCCTCGACACGTACCCACGGTTAATTTCATAGTTTTGTGTGTATCTTCGTTTAATGCGCGATATTAAATTCGAGGACGAAGGGATGGACGAGCTGTTTTTCTCGGCGGTTGTATCGATAGGGTTGCCATAATTGCCAAGCATCGATGTCGGACGTGTAAGTGTTGAATTAATAAAATACGAAGAAAGTGGATTGGTAATGGTTTTACTCTGATAAAAAAATCTATAAGGTTTAAGCGATCTAATAAGATGAATGCGTGGAATAATGTAAAAGGTACCTACAAGGCTAATTCTTTTTACCTCGGCCATATTTTAAAGTTGATTTTACTATCTTCATTGTATCATTTGATACTTTTACGTGATTATAAAAATTGGCGCAGGCCATTTTGCAATTATAATGGCAAATCAAAATTAGTTCAATGGCCTCCACTGACAACCTGTTTCTTTCGTCCGACCACCGAGTTGACATTAGGGAAAATATTTATTTCCATATTTGAATGGTGGGCTGGAATGGCAAATACGTGTTCGCATAGCCTTATTAGACGTGACAGAGTTTAGGGAGAAAACGGAACAAAAACGAGACCTATAGTAATAGGACTGAGTGGTGAACTACGGTGACAGTTCCGTATTTGCAAGACGTATGGCAACCCTAGGTATCGTCCATCGCAAAGAATTTCTCAGAGAAAACATATTGTTAATATAAAAGATAACGATGGGCACAGAAATAAAAGTTGATGATGTGTGTTAACAAAAACCTATTCCAGTGTAAGCTAAGAATGATGTAGATTTTAAAAGAATCTTTTAAGAACACCGTCGGAGGATTTTTTTACCGCTAATCGTTAATTTCTTATATTATTGTCGACGCGAGATGAGTTAATTACACATTGCGAGTTATCACAGCTGTCGCCTTGCTTTGACAAGACTTGAAAATAATTACAAGAGAACTTCGAACTTTATACCGCAAACTTTCGCACTTTTTTTTTATTTGATCGAAAACGGTACTGTATTTTGCACTTTCGATCGCGATGTTTCACCGTGTAGAAACGATACGAAACTGGCGGCTTTCGTATCTAAGATCTCTGTCGACGACGGAATGACCGATTCCAAAGAAAAACCTGTTGGACACCCGTCGCTGACCAGTCACGTGAGAATCGCAACGCGGTGGCCCGATGAGCATTGTGAAAACAGACTCGCTTTCCGTGGGTCGTGAATGTGGGACAGCTCCTAGGATTCCCACAGGACTGGTACTGGCAACCTGCTCTTGCCGTTTCTAGTCGCAACAACCACGCGAAAGCTCGCTGACCAGTCGTCGACTCGTCAAGTCGTCTAGCCAGGAGTTTCTGGAGAAGTTACTGTAACTGGTCTTATCGTCGCATCTGGAAATTTTCGCCCGTCTTTCGAGTTGTGCACCGTGAGAATATAGGGGGTATCGCAAGGTTTTTTTCTTAACTAGAAATATTTGAGGCTAGATATATTTTAGGGTCCTGTTTGTCGAGTAGACCAGCTTAGATGCTGAAACACAACGCCCATTAGCCTTTTCCTTACGATTGGAAATTTGCAACTGTCTCCAGTTTAAAATCGAGGAACACTCGTGAAATCCAAGATTAGATATACAAAAAAGTGATGCTAAATTTAAAGGACTGTTGCTCTGAACTTGTTGAAAGTCATGGTGTCTGATGCTGGTGAATGGTTCAGTAAGCGTAAAAGACACTATTAATTATTCTTTCAAGATATTGTATAATACTCAAAGTATATGAAAGTTGAAATGGATTTAATATAAATAATATAAATATAATGGACTTCTGCTGTTGGTTTACATTGAGTCATGAGTTTTGATACAGGAGAATGGTCAAATGGTTTGTAAGAAATGTCTTCGCGTATTTTCTTAAAACTCTTGTTGGTTAAAAGTTTGTGGCATATGAAAGTTGGAATGATGATTCGACTTTTCTTCTTAGGATTACTACTAACCATGAAGTTTCGAGTTCATGAATAGCTTAATGGGGAATAAAAAAATGATAGTGTTTTTTTAAACACTAGTTTATCTACTAGACGTTAATTAAGAATAATGGAAACTACATTTCGGTTCTCCAAAGCGGGTTATATCGAGACCATTGCTTTGTATGCCAGAGCCATTTTCCGACGGGCTACGATACTCGTTACGTAGGCGGCGGATGTTCGAAAAGTTGACGAATAATTACAGGGAACATTAATTACACTCGTAATTAGGGTCAAATTTAATTATTTAACATTCAATCATTCTGTTTTCTTTCCAGGATTATTCTCGACAAATAGGTTATACGCAGTATTCATGATTGAGCTATCACGAATCTCGACGAGCCCCGATAGAATTTAAGTATTTGTGAATTAATTTGATTATAAATATTTCAATTTCTGATACACGTTACCTGGACGATTACGATGGATGAAGTCTGGAAGGAATCAATCTTAATTAATACAAACTCTCTTGAATGCTATTGCGGTAGAGTTATATTTCAATCTCTCGATTGCGAAACTTCGATAAATCATTCGTGTTGTTTCGTGCCTGCATTGTAATTGAAATGCTGTTTTTTAAAGCATAATTTGCTACTTGACGCGGTTTCCCCTACTGGCGATTGGATGCGAGTCTCGTGTACAGCCTTGCGGACACTGTAACGTCCACAAAGAGCGACAATGCTCATTGTCGTGCCCCGGAGGAGAAACTTAAGTTCTCAAAGGCGACAAGTGTACAATTAAGTCGTTAGGGGGACTTCCGGGAACTTGGACCGTGCAAGTTTTCGCACGAGAATGAACCTAAGCGGCCGTTAAACGGTTTGCAAATTGTAATTTCTCCCTGTTACCTCGTTACTCCACCGACCTTATCAGTAGTGTTGCTTTTTCTCAATGGGGAGGAAAAATCGTAAGAAATACACCAGTTTTGGAAGATAAAGGGCGTGATCAATTATAGTTTACCAAGGAGAGCATCGACGAATCTATAATGTCTGAAGGTTTATGTTCTTTTTGAATTTTTCGATCGTTATAGGCGCATACTGTACTTCATTTACTTAAGTGATTTTTCTTGAAATTTCTATCAATAGTATAAGAAGGAGGGGGAGAGTTAATCTCCGTTTGTCAGACTGAAATATCACCAAACTTGATAACCTTACATACTCATACCGATAAAATGGAATTGCATAAACGAATGAAGTTACATCGCTTTTTGCAATAGCGATAGCCTTGCTACAAGGTGACTCGAATTTTCAACTATATTCTACCACGTTGTCAAACTTATTCAATATTTTGGACATCGCTCATTAAGAGTTCACACCATCAAGACTGATCTCGGTTATTCAGCATCTTATCGCTGTCTTACTTATTCGGCAAGATCAAAACAGCTTTGGTGAATAAATTGATTTCACGGTTCAACTTTTATCGGTATCTATCATTGCATTACAATCGCGTTGCTTCATTAATATTTCTCCAAATCACGTGTATGCTAATCACGCACACAGCTCGAAGGTCACGAACACAATTCCTCCATTTCGATTTCTTATCCACTACATTCCTCGTATCACCAAAACTCTGATAATTCCCCATCATATATTTATCTATATCTCCAATCCAGGCATGTTCCTTTAAAAAAAACCCCATCAACTCAAAGTTCACAATCTCAACTCCTTCGATCACCTCAACCTTTTTACACCTCCAACGACTAAAATCATTCTCCATTTCCACCCTGTCCCACGTATAACCATCCGAGTCACGTTTCCCCAGGAAAATCCCATCTCAGAACCTACACCCTCCAATACTCCCCATTCGATCCTCCAACTTTTCCTCCTCGCATCTCCATCCAGCTTCACCGGCATATCCCCAACCACGGTGCGCCTTCCCCAGGAAATCTCGGGGCACGAAATAAGCAGATCGGCCCGAGCGATCGCGCGAATGGGTAACGCGGCCGAATGGCTGGGGCGGGCAGGAGCGGGGGGAGGAGGGAGGGGGGGGGGGTAAGTACGACAAAGAGAAGAACAGCGGAAAGCGAAGGTTGGAGGTGCGCTCGGGGCCGCTCGGCGGAGTTCGTTCGATTCGATATTCATCTCGAGATTGAATTCAATTTCCCCGTAGGTATCCCGGCCGGCGTCGCAGCGCGTCGAGAATCGCGAGTCGGCGACAGGGGCGCGGGGATGGCCGACGCCTGGCTGCGCGCGGAGGGGGAGGGGTGGAAAATAGGAAGGTGAGAGGGTGGGCGAGTGGGTTGCGCGGGGGTACGGCATTCAAAACCGCCTCCCAGTCCCCCCTCGCCCCTCTCGCCCCTCCCCCGGCGAGCTCGCCATCTCGAAGAGGAGATAAAACGAGCCGTGCATAGAGGCAGCCCTTACGCCGGCGAGTCCCGCGGGCTCTGCCGCCCCTTCGACTTCCCCGCCTGCAGCCGCCAGCCCCCCCCCCCCCTCCACCGCTGACGAGCCCTCGTTCGCGAACTCGCTCACGATGGCAGAAGGTACTACGCCGTCTCGAGAAACTCCCGCGGAGAGTACGAGGGTGACTGGAAGGAGGACGTGGCTCCGGTGCCGGGGTGAGGCCGGGTGGCTGGGGGTGGGAACTGTTTTCCACTCGGTCTTACTGTACTAACTGTACCTAACCTACGCTCGTATCATTAATTATCTAAATTGAAGCTGCCACAGCACGCCCGAGTGTCTTACATCGAAATTCTCAAAGGAACGCTCCGTGCTCCGTCCCCGCTATCTCCGTGCCTCGTTCCCACGTATCTCCGGGAAAATGGCGGATGCTCCTCGCGGGTGAGGCCCCCGAAGGCTCCTCGCGCGCCTCGTTTCCGCCTTTCCCGCGGCCAGGGATATTCCCACGGCGACTATCGATGATGCCTCGTAGCCGACGTGCGAACTTCTCGTGAGGATTTATTACGCGGAATTGGGGTGGGTACAAGCGAGGAGGGGGGGGCGAGGATTGTTTTACTTAGTTGGTATCGGGACGAATGATGGGTTTTGGATGGGGATTAAGGGATTTTGAGTGAATTATGGTTAAACGTTAGGAAGATCTCGATCGCTGTACAGACTTGGTTCTGATTCTCGTTTATCTTTGCTCCCGGATAAATATACTTTGGCGTGGGAGAAGAACGGGTATATTATTCATCGTGGGATGTTTTTGGAAGGAAGGACGGGAGAAAGTTTTATTTTTACTATTATCCGGAAAAGGTCGGCGTTGCCCCTCCAGTACTTCCATCTACGGTAATTAATCATTAACGGAGTTGCAAGGACTTCGGGGACTGGGCGTGTAGGAGGATAATTTGCACGTAAACATAACGACGCGACGTATCCAGCAAGGCGGTGATTGAGGTCGATGAATATTTCAGGTGATAAAAATAAGTCATAAAAAATTAATATTTATGATTCTTAAAAAATGCGGGATTTTTAACACCTAAAAAACAGACGAGAATGATAAATCCATGAGAAACAATATAGAAGAAATAGAATTAATTAATTATAAAGCAGTTAAGAAGAAAGGAAGAGAGTGTTACTTCCTGAAGACGTAAGGCACGCGTTAAGGTACGAAGAGGGATAGAAATATCCTTAAAGATCAGTTCTAAAAGGCAGTGCGCAATTTTCAGAGGAAAGGACGGGTCCATCGAGAGTCTGATAGGAAAGGTCCGTCGAAAGTTCCTGGCGCGGAGCGCAGGAGGCGGAGGGCGAAAGAGGAGCGAGGTTCCTCAGGTCGTCTCATATCGACGTATTTTAGGCGTTTTCCCCGGGATCGTCTTGCCCGAACCTAGACGGAGGGTCGTGTGTGCCTGTCTGCGTACGTGTTCTCGTGGGTGCGCACGAATCTCCCTCTTTCGACCCCCGCAAACCCCGCGCTCCCCTTTGCCCTCGCCTTGCCCTCTCAACCCTCGACTTCCCCGCGACTAGTGAGTAACGATTTTCCTCCATCTTACCCCGATTCCGGAACACACCCTTGGGGCACCACCCCCCCTCCCTCTCCGAGCGGCACCGTCACAACCCCTTTCCACCGCCGCCATCCACGATTCCTGCAAGCTGCCGCTTCGCTAATGTACGAGACCGAATAAAATCCAAGGAAGCGAATTCCAGAAAGGAAATAATCGCTGTTTTTACTCCTCGCTGATTCTTATATTTTTAAGCGTTGTCACGAGTCACTGATTCTTCCTCGCTTATTTAAATAGAATCCTCGTCCAGCAAATTCCTGTTTTATTAGAACCGATAATTGCTAAACAGAGAGCTAAAGTTAAAGATTATTTGTCGAACTTGGTAATAATGGCGAGTGTGTGTTAGGAGGGTTGTTAAAACGTTGTGGGTTTTTGTAAAAATATAGTTTGCGGAGCCATGAAAATTGAAGGAAAACTACGTGAATTTTCTGATTCAAGCGGATCGTTTGGGAGTGAGCGGCGTTGTGCTGCGTCGCGTTGGAGGCGAGTTATTTTTATTAGGCAAACCTTCGTCTGCGCAACGCGAAAAGTGAATTTCACAAACCGTGGCCAGAGGCTGGCTCGCGGCAGGAGGAGCGGCGCGTTCTCGTTTGTCGGCACGGTTTCCACTTTGGCCGCGTCGCTCTCCCTGGAACGACGTGGCGGAAGGGCGGAAGGTGAGGAAAAAACGGGGATTCGTCGGTGGAAGACGAAAAGTCACACCCACTGGGATGCGGAGACATCGATGCACGGTGCAAGAACATTCTTTTGCTCGCAGGTTTTACGCGTTTTTCTATCCGCGAATAACGTGCACGGCACACGTTTTAAGATAGCGGAATTTCCACCGCATGAATTTCTACCACAATTTTGGTGATAAATGGTTGGAAAAATAGCCGACTAGTCGTCAATCATTGGTTATCCACAATATCGCGTGAAAAAAATGCGATCTCTGTTCAATTATTATCTGTCAAAATTCGTTGAAGAAGGTTAACAAGCTATTAAAATTTTTTGACGCGGGTATTATAATACAACACAAATTATTCAACGTCAACGATACCTCGTGATCCGAAATTATGAAATTATTAACGATCGGGAATGCTATACGCCCGTATTAAATTCAGAAACCATCTTGCAATTTGATACTGTACCCATATTATTATCAATAATACCCGTATTAAAAGCATACTATGCACATTACTCTGCTACAAAAGATTTAATTAACTCATCATATTATACAAAAAAAAAAAAAGAAACAATACTCGCACTGTAAATCCAGTAGGTATTACACATCTCGAACAGCAGATTCTATGTTTTACGAGCATAGTTGCTGGTGCGAAAAAATTTAACGGCTCGACGCGAAACAATTAAAAACGAGTTATAGAAATTCCGTGCAAAGAAAACGATTCTGATACGACGTTTCAGGATGACGAATGGGAGAAGTATTCCACGGTTTCTCGCGAGGCAGTTAGGTGATCGTGTGTACATAATACGTGCACATAGGTACATACGTCCCCGGTGACACGGCGGTTCTCCAGTCTAAGCCGGTCCTTTTGCGCCTCCCCCGCGAAGGGGCGCAAGAGTGTGGAACCCTGGAAGAGAAACAACGCGCCTGTTAAGGGCGACGGAGAAGCTGCGTCGCCTAAGAAGAGCAGACGCGTCTCCGTTGATTACACGAGACGAGCCTCGCGGGTGGTGTTGCCTTGCCAGTTAGACTGGAAGGTTCCTTGGAAACGCGGATATATTCGGTCCTGGCGTGCTTTCAAGGGGCTGCTCGTCATTCGCTGGATGACGGTGCGCCGCCTTGAAGAAGCAGCCTTCGAGAGGGATGCGTTGGGACTTTCTCATTTCGTCCTTCCCCCTTATGCGTCTCGAGGAGGAACAAAGCTTCTCTGTACAGCTTACCTGTATAATCATCGTTTATCTTAAATACCAATGTAGAAGATTGGATTTTTACTTTTAAGAATATGATGGAGTTTGGCACAGTGCTGTTGTTAAAAGAGAACTTCGTGGAAATGGGATGGATTTAAGGTAATTCTGAGTTAGAATCTTTAAAAGTGGTATAGAAATTAGATCAGTTCGAAGGATAATATGGGTTTATATAGCATTGAACATGAGAGACGTTTTGTAGTAATGTTAGCATTAGTTTGAACATTTGTTATCTCGGCCTGAGAGTGATTATTTCTTATTCTTTAATATTGGTAGTAATAAAAATGACTTCGTGGATGTATGATGATAGATCTAAATTGGGTAAAGGATCTTTGCACGGTGAATGATCGTGGACCGAGATAGCCCTTGGTCCATCTCATCCATCACTTTCCACTACTTTCAGCTTAGGATGTTGACAAGGTAAACGTTTTACGTACAATCTGTTTTGCAAGTAGGAAAGTGAGTTATGATGGTGCAAAATATCGCGATAGCGAACACCCATATCCATATATCATGAGATAATGTCAATGGTAAATTCCAATTTGTAACAACAATCTGATAAATACCTAAGCAAGTTTAATGATGGTCCTTGAGTATGTAAATAAAAAAAGAATTTCTTCAAATTGCAGCCTTATGAATACCACTGTAAGCTAAAGCACCAAAATTCGTACCTATAACAACCACACAATCACGATGTTGGAAAAGACAATGCCAGCAAGAACATTTATACTAAGCACATTAATTATCTCTCGATCCACAATACTCGTCCCACAATCAGCCTCGAAACTTGCGCGATAATAACAAACACCAAAGCAAGTTTTATAAGCATCGAGTCAAGTTTGATAAGTGACACGGCGAATCGTGATGGTGCATAACGTAGCCCTGGGAGGAACGTGCAGCGCATATCATCCTTTCCAGGATAACGTAGGAAATCCTGATGCGTGTCCACGCCTTTGGGCTTCGGGAGCTGAAAGGTTTCTTGGAAGCTGGCGCCGTACCCGGAGCGGGCGTACTTCCAAGGCAGCGCTCCGTCCTCACCGGATAAGGATATGTGCCTGACGAGGCCGGCTTCGAGGGGCGAGCGAGGATGGGAGGGCGGTTGGCCTCTCATGTTTCTCATTTCATTGTGCAGCCTCCCTTAGAAAGCCAAAGGCGCACGTACACGCGGATGGATGGTGGCAGGAGGAACGTTGGAAGGAAGAGCGGCTTTTGGCGGAGGGAGGAGAACGGTGCGATGCTCTCACCCCTTCCGGATGGTGGGTGCTCGAAAAGGGGGATGAAACGTCGGATGGGGGATGGCGCTCCTGGATCTCATACATACATTAACGTCGCTTGTCAGGCGTACCGAGCCACCCTGTAAGACTTAAGATACCGCTCGAGAAAGGGGGAAGTTGTCTATCTCCCCGTCTTCCTCTCTTTCCTCCATCCTCCCCACCCCCCGATTCCCTTTCCACCCACGTAGCTCGTAGCTCCCGTACCTCCGAGTCGTTACTAAAACCACCCACTGTCTTGGGAACACCCGCTTCGTTTCCTCGAATATGGCCGCCGCGAGCCCGGTTTCCATTTGCATCTAATTACACGTTTTACGCGGTTCAGACCGAGGCTGTAATCCATTCACCTGCACCGCCGGCCGACCTAAAAGTTTATCGTCGATATGAACTCAAAGTTCATGATGTAAAAACGTTCGGTTACAGTGGAACACCTTGTGCCAGGGAGGAAAAGAACAACCATGATCGTAAAAATTTGTTGAACCGCGGAAATAAAGTTGAAAAGTCAATTCGATCTTAGAGATATTAGATACTTGGACTTGATTAGGAATGGATTTTTATCTTTCTACTTGTTTATTATTCGTCATTTTTTTAGCGGAAAGTTTCGAGGACAGAGTAATCTTTGGAAGCACCGTTGCAGTAGCACTGAAACAGACATTGCTTGAATTTCTTACGAATGCTTCTGACAGTTTCTCGATCTTCAGTCGTAATCTATACCAAAGAAGCTTAAAAAAAATATTAATCACCTATCTTACAATCTTCAAAAATAACGAATGTGACCATCCATCCTTCAAAGAAAAGCCTCACCGGAAAGAAACTAAACTTCTCACCCTTCAAATCAACCTCTCTAATCCCTCATAAGAAATCCTTTTCCCCCGAAGTACAGCCACAATCGAAGGAGTTCGAAGAAGGAAATAAATATAGACGTCCGCGGGAATTAATCGCGAAGGAATCCTGGCCGCAGCAACTTGTAAACAATTATAATCCAGGAAATCCGGCCCCTCCTAAATCCGGGCACCTGCGGTATCCGGCTAATGGAAAATGTTTCCACCGTTTCTCCGACGGTCTTCGAGGCTGCTCGATGCGCGCGGAGGAAATGTTAGACAGAGAGAGAGAGAGTGAGAGAGAGAGAGAGAGAGCAAGACAGTCGGAGAGAGAGAGAGAGAGAGAGAGAGAGGGAGCGATGGAGCGAGAGAGAGAGAGAGAGAAAAGAGGGGGTCTGCAGAAGAGGCCGGAAAGCTGCAAGGGGGCCATTGGACTCGTCGGTTCGAGATGAAGGAACATCGGCACGGTGGTGGGCGGCAAAAGGGGGGCGGAGGACGTGACGGGGTGAGCAAAGGGTGGCCTGGGTTTACGGTACGGCATAATATAAGGGTAGTTTGTGTTGGAGGACTCCGGTGGTAGTGCGCTGCACGCGTCTACCCCTTCGCCGGCCCCCGCCGCCCCCCCAAGACGCCCGGGCGGAGCCTCTGATTGGTCGACATTATTCAAAATGGCGTCTTCGCCACATAAGATCCGTTTTATTAGCATACCGGGAAAGGAGAAGATCGGCGGTTCTCCTGCTGACGCGAGAAAAATCCGGCTGCCGGGCCGTGTTCTTTGGTCCAGGGACGATTTTCGCCCCGCGCCTCGCCACGGCGTGTCCGTCCTCGGTTTTCCGGCCGTTGGACCGCTCTTTGGCGACCTCGAGGTGACCTTGAACGGCGCAGGAGGCCCTCGATGCGCCTCCCGTGGACAACACTTTCCAGATGGGGGTTTTAAGCTGCAGCCTACGTACACGGGGTGGGTGGAGAAGGGAGGATCATAATGTTGGATCCCAGGAGCCTTGGATGTTCGGAGGGAAACTTTCATTACTATACCGGGGCCATATATTTATCGTTATGTACTTCCTGCTACCGCTGGGCGTCCGGGGTAAATCCAGTATTAGCGACCTGTATCAAAGTCGGGCGAAAGGAAATTTTATCAGCCCCGGTGCTTGTTATACGATGAGATATTCCTCGTGAGATACACGCGAAATGTCATCGTCGCTTCTACATATTTATAGGATTTACAATACTGTGCGAGATTTGATGTTTCTCGTCGGTCTTGAGTTATAGACTCCTCTGACATCAATGTTGCGACAAGAAATAATTCGATAGTGGTCAGGATATATTACGACGCAAAGATATTTAAATCCGATCTATTATCCACCCCATCGATGTAGTGTTTTTTAACTTATACATAAATCATACAGAGTACTCGAAGACTTCCCAAACAAAGGCGTACCTACGTCCCATAGATGTGCTATCTTTCAATGAATTTATACTGACAATAAAGATCCTGTTCGCGGTTTGAATATGAAGAAACAAATTCCAGTTTCCGTAAGACCGGTCGTGCTCTATTTTTCTCGAGGTCAGGAAGGAGGGCCAAGTACGAAGGACTGGGCGCAAAGATGTTATTCGTGTCTTTCGAAGACTCGTCCGGAAAGCGGTGGTTAGGCAAGTAAGTGTGTACTTATTGTATTTCGTGTACGGACCAGAGACGATATCCCGCAGGACCTTTCGCAGGACCTCCGGAGGAACGGACCACCATACTCGACGAAAACCTGCTCCCCTTCTTGAATCCGCCTCCGAGTGGAAGTCACTCTTCTAGTTCTCGGTTCCTCGTGGTACACATAAAAATCGATAGAAACGAGTTTATCGTCGCACAAAGTAGCTCCTAGGTGGTCGTCTTAACCGGAAAAGTGACCAAGCTGTAGCGCGAAGGGTCGGGAAAGAATATAATATTAGTTTAGTTTATCGCGATCCGTGGGAAGATCGAGGGGCGCCCAACGATGAATAAAATACGCAACGAGTTGTCGACATTCGCTCACTTCCACTTCTACATATCTACCGCTTTTGAAATTGATTAACAGGTTTGGCTAAATATGTTGCATCACCGAGCCACATTTAGTTAGAGAACTCAGAGTCGGTTGAAAATAAATTTCAATGTGACTGTACATTAGATGAATAAAAAATGCGAGGATCCCAAATTAAATTTACATTTGATTCTTATTTCCACGAAGCCAGGCTCCTATCCAGTGTATAATATTAATATGGGTTCAGTACGTCGATTAATTTTTTACCTTACTTTTTGATACTAGGCACATTCTGTCATTACTCAGTTTAAGAATTCTTACGGTTTATTTCATATCGCTAAACGTGCAATATAAAATATTAAATATACTATCCAAACTCTACCTATTGCATTATATTGCCGCATTTTCCGAAATAAATCTTATACCTCAAATCAATCGAACTCCCGAATGCAACATTCTATCTCCTGAGCTTTTTAAACAACACAATTTCCCGTAATCATACATAAGTGTTAGACATGCAAGTCTTTTTTAAATCTACAGGTATGTTATTTTGACGGTTGAGACTTTCTTCGAAGCTTAGATAGGCAGAAGGAACGATCGCAGGGCAGGATGGGAAGGGAAGCGAGTTTCTGGAAAGTCATCCCCTTCAACACGACCTTCCGGTTGTCCTTCGGTCTCCGCTAATTGTCTCACAGACGTTCCGTGATGTCCGCTCAGTGACAACAAGGAGTAACTCGGAATTTGCACGCTCCGCCAGGTGACCGCAGTGCTAACTGAAAAATCCGATTTACCGAGTTAAACGGGATTAATTACGGTAATTAAAGTTTGTTGTTCCGGGCCGTGTGCACATCTCGAACTTGCGTAATGTTCGAATAGGATTTTCGGACTGCAACTCGGCTGCTACAATACACTGTGCTATCCGGGTATGTTGGCCACCGAGAAGATAGCACGACAAGGATCGATTGCCTTCATTTATCAGTTTTTACTCTGACCTCTAGAAAGATCATCGCGAGACTGCGCTTTTTTGTTAGCAAATATGTATTTGCTCGCTGTACGAAATTCTCAGCTCAAAAGGCGAATAAACTGCGTATATTTCAATTCCAACTTCTACTTAGAATCGTCTACGTGCACTATAAATGCCGCGATTGATATCAAAGTTCAAACTATAGATTTTAGGCTACACCGTCATTCTATTAAATTAAGTCACACGATAACCAAAAGGTGAATAAAGCACGAGGTGCTCGTATACCGCTGTTCTCTAAATTCTTTCTATGGCGCTATATATTTCATACATTTTGATGGAAAAAAAAAAAATCTGTTCACAAGAAATCTGTTACAAAGAAATGCATTACGCCCGCATTATTCATCAAACATTGGGCAAGCATTATCTTTTTTCCTTACTTTTCCTTCTCAACTGAAAGATATACTTTAAAAGCATGGACATAATGATAACCCGCATAAAATCGTGTAATACGCCATAAATTATATACCATCCGATTTGGATCGAGTTGCGATTTCTGCTTAAGAAATTTGCAATCCGACGTACGTGTCTTCCGAGGTTCTTGTAACCCTCCCGTTCTACCAGCCATTTCTCCCAAAACAATCTCACCGGTTTGCTTCCCTTGAAGCTCGATACCTGTGGCAACTATTTCTCCGTATTCTCGCGCTATCGGTCGGTACGTGCCAGTTTAAGGGTCCCCGGTGTTGCTTGACCACCGGTCAGCGGTGGGAAAGTGCCGCGTGCTTCGTGGAAACTCCTTCACCAGTATTACTGGTTTCGAACGGGGTGCCGAGACTTTTCGCAATACGTATTGATAGCACCTTTTCATTTCCACCCTTCTGCATTTTAATCATCGGCTTGTACGCTGTACAGCTGCAATACTTCGCTTTGAAACTTGCGTTGACCCTATATGTTCTTATCCATTCTTTCAAGAAACGAAGAATTCGTCATAGTATTCTTAAACATCCAGTCTTCTCTTCTCGTAATAAAGTATGCTTTCTCACGAGTCGTTAAATTCCAAAGTTCCTCCGCGACTTAATCGTAAGCTACTGCAAATTATAATCGCTTCTCCAAAGATTCTTCATCGCTAATTTCTTAAGAACGACAGATAATCCTTCTCACTTCAAACCTTTCCATTATGCCTTTGAAATCGACTACACGCAACGCCAAGTTGGACACCGACTCTAGAACAAAAAGCAAGAAAGGTACGCACCGAAGAGAGACCATCTTACATAGCCACACACCACGAATCCACGCCAGCAAACCATAATCACGGCCGGAATTAACATCTCGTAAATATGAGCCCAATTCGAAATGGACTTCCGCAAGTTCCACGGTTAAATCGGGGAATCCTAATTCCAGCCCGGAGCGGAATCGCGTTAGCCTTGGGTGATCGTGGTAAGCCTTCAGGGGGATCCATTCTGAGCGTCGCCGCTGACGTCGGTTATTCATCGTTCGAGGCAAGACACCGATCGCAGATTCTTCCCGCGACATCGTCATAATCCATCTCCGAAACTACTTCGCTAACTACCTCCGCAGACTCGCCCGGGGTAGGTTCTTTCAGGCAGCAACGATCATGCCGGCGCAGCAGCGAGGGGGCGGCGTTGGGTCGGGGTAGGGGGGCTGCTTTCGGGGCACATTAACGTCAATTTCCATCCAGGCACTCGAGAACTTACTTCCAGTCCAAGTTCCACGGCAGTCCCGAAGTCTGCAGGTGGAGCAAAGGCACCGCGGCGGGGGCGATGGGGGCGAGGGGCTGGGGGGGGGAGGGTAGGATGCTGCAGCTCGGTCTTCCCTCGCATTATTAATGTTACGAGACACGCGAACGCGCGATAGAGGAACGGAGGAACGATGATGGCGGCGCTCGAGGATAAGGCGGATTTAGGAAGAGAGGTACGGTAAGGTGCGGCAAAGCCCGGCGAATGGAGGAAGATCAAGAACCGGCGAAGGAACGAGCGGGCTCCAAGAGAGCCACCCCTACCTCCTACGTCATTCCTGGACGTCCTTTAGTCCCCGCTAATTGTCTCGGGAACGTTTCCTGACGCTCCGCCGCTGACAATACCCGGGGTGACTCGCAGAATGCGCTTCTGGCCCCGAACCGCGTATCGAGAATGCCGCGCTGGATCTCGGAGAAAAATGATGGATTTTTAGATACGATCCGATGAACGAATAGGGATTAAGCGTTGATCGGGATTTGGAGTTGATTAAAGGACATGATCTTCGTGCCGACTAACGACCGGTTTTGAATAATTAATTCCCGAGCTGTTCTGGAAGTTACTAGATCGCTTAGATTATTAATCGCGTCTGTGATAATCCTTGAAGTAGGGTACGAGTCTTCTTAGGACCTGTACCGTGAAGTAAAACCAATCGAAGCAAAAGATATACAAAAATTCAATTACAGCTTATTTATAGACGATCAGACATTATCGAATAGATTCATGGGTTGAAAGTGTCAGAGAGGCATCCTCCAAATAGGATCGATCCACATTCCCGCGGTGAGTGGAGAGGACACGAAACCTTCCCTCCTGCTTTCACGTTCCACTTATTTTAAATAAACCCTTTCAAGCTTCTAGCGGAGATACGAAATCGGTCAAAACTCTCGCCCCCTCATCGTTCCAATCTCTTCGACACCAGCTTCCCCGATATCAACCGCAAGACAAGAGTAAAATAATTTAGAGTCAATCTGAATTGTGTTCCACAAAAATTCCGTCATACCTCATGGACATCATATTCCATTACCCCATGGACATCAGGGAAAAACAAATCCAATGGACGAGGTAACGTTTGTCTCCCCTAACTTATCGATTTCTCAGCGACTCCTTCACCGCCGCTGGAGGACACCATTGGCCCCTTAAAGGCTCGGTGAAAAGCGAAGAAAAGCCAGGGGGGATCGGGCCAATGGCCGCTGCTCCTGCCGTTTTTCTTTCCCCCCTCTGCCCCCCCCCCCCTCTCCCGTCGTTTTTCCGGCGCCGCGACGGCCTCTCTAAGAAAGGCACCGCCGGCGAATCCCGTGGGCGCAAAATCGGGCTCGGCCGCCCGGATTGGCGGGCGCGGCAGCGTCTTGACGCCGCCCCTCGAGGAACAACCCGGGAAAACAGGGCTCGCTTCGTTCCCTCTCTCTTCCCGGATTTTCCTTCCTCCCTCCTTTCTCACCCTCCTTTTCCCCATTCGCCTGCTTACCCTCCAGCTTCTTCCCTCTTTCCGCCTCCCCCTCTCTCGCACCCCCCCTACCCTCTCCTCGGCGCCCCTCCACCGCCGCCAGATCCAGCGCCGTCTTCGACGATCCCGTCTTCGTTCGTCCTTCGTTACGCCGCCGCCGCCGAATCGTTCTTTCCCTTTCCACCTTTAGACCCTGCGAGAATCACCCGGCGTCGTCTTGCGGCAGTTGCCGCCACCCCCCTGCCCGCCCTCAGAGCCAGGGGGGGGGGAGCGAAAGGGGCGTGGAGAAGGGGGTCGTTGGAGGTGGAGGATTCGGCTAGAAGCGCGACGAACGCTTCCTCAGATATTAGATTTTACAAGGAGCGTGCTGGGATTTTAGAGGGGTCACGCGGCCCGGGGGTCGCGCTACGCCCGTCGGGGGTGGGATAAATATTAATTACGTTCCTAAGGGCTGCCCGAGGCTACCTATCGCTGCACTCCTTCCCCCCTACCTTGCCCATCCTACGAGAACGGTCTTAAGTTTCGCGGATCCGCAAGGGTTATCAGCCCGGGTTATTTTCGTCTAGATTGAATCGCGATAGGCGAAAGGTGTGCCCTATCCGATACTGGATCGTTGAGATCGTGGTCCTGTGTATTTATGTTAATTCGTGTTGATCGAACTTTCTGCTCGATGCTTTAGGGACGATGATCTTGGTGTCGATTTTGTTTTAGGGTTTTAGAAGGGTTTTGTATAGAGGTTCGAGTATTGGGGATATTGGGTATTGGGGAGCGTGTATAATTGATCCCTTAACTTGTTTGAGTAATTTTTTTGTTAAGGAAAGAGTTATTGTTTAGGATAGCCTTTGAAATATTGAGTTTTTGATATAAATGTATTCTAGGTTTATAAACCCAGATTTTAGAGATTTTAGCTTCGTTATATTAGTTAATAGTAAAGAGTTTATAAATCCGGATTTGAGAGATTTTAGCTTCTTTGTATTAGTTAATCGTAAAGAGAGACGTCAGGATTACGTTTCTCCTTGTTTGTCGTTTATGCGACTGGGGAAAAAAAATTCTTTCACGTTTTAACAAAGGTAGGAACTCATTAAAGCTCCTCGATTCGAAGTGGGGAAAAAACGCAGTCTCGATTCAGCAAAATTGCGTGTAGGGTTCTTTGTCTCATCCCGGTAAATTGATTCGCATTATTAAAAGCAGCCTGAATTGGCCGCGAAAGTTTTTCAATTTCCCCGCGACTGTCTCCGGCCGTAAATTGCATTGATAAATTGCACAATGCGTCCGTTCGGAGAAAATCGTATTCCAGGACGCACGTTCCGCCGTCTGGACGTGATTCTGTGTTTTAGACGAATCGAAAATATCGTTTATAAAAGCGCTAAAGAGTTTTCTCTGTGTCGCGGACAAGAAGTTTGATGGTTGTTCTAAAAGTACCCTTAATCATCGCCTATTATTCTTTCTGCTACAATATAATTTTCGTATTTAATATAGATACCAGACCAAGACGATCACATTTATATTTAAGAGTTAAAGATAACATTTACAATTGTGTGCCGCACTATCATTTTTAGAGTCAACTCGACGATATTTCAATGTCGATTCAGATTAACTACGTGTCTCTTTAAAAAAACGTACTAAGCACTTTAAAAAAAATTATATTCAGCAAACCGTAAAACGATGGCTAAATACAGCGCAAAGAGTTTTGCGAACGACTAAGAGGATTTTTCTTCAAAATGATCATGATAGAATTTTCTAATAGCAGACAACACTATCGAACTTTCGACCCGAATGAAATTCCCGTATCGTGGAAGCTCGATAATTCGATGAACGGTCGATGACACCGCGGTGTCACCCTCGCTCTGGTGTCGAATTTACATAGCGAATGAAGCTGGGCGAATGACACACGACCCTGCATTGGGTTTCGATTTTACTCTACGATCAGCCGTCGTTTGCTTCATTTTTAAAGTCGACAGCGAATAGTACCTACTCTGAATTCTGCTGTTTAATGCAATTGCTAGACCGCAAATTTCAACGCAGGCGTATATGTCACGGAAGAATCTAACTGCAATAGAGGAATCTTCGGTCCAAAATCCCATCTATTATGTCACACAGCTTAAATTACCTCCATCGTTTCATACAGTTTCTTAATCATCGAGCACACATAAATGATGCACTACGTGAAGATATTCGGACAAGGAAAAAAATATAGTAAAGAAATCTGAACACCTCCATCCATCACTACAACGAAATTTCAAGAACATGATAGACGTGCATTACCATCGTCGTTTACTACAATTGTTCAAAATGCAAACTACGATACTTCTTAGATAGGAATTCTTCTATTCTTCAGACTCTAACTTATGTGTTCAACATTACATCGAAAGATCAGAAGCAACGATCAAGATCTAATCCCGAGAGAAAACGATTCGAAATGCTGCCTCATTAAATCCACAAAAATCTCTGGATGACGAGAAGCATCTTCATTGAAATTTTACCATTTAACTGGCAATGACGCGTAACGACCCGATGATCGAACAGCACCGTATCACCCGATTTGTCGGTCTATTACTTTCACGATGAGTCCCGTGTCCTTGCATCGGCTAAATGAGTATAAACCCCCGAGCCCACGGGGATGACCTCGTGGGGTACTGCGCCGAGTCTATCAAGATTTTTCCATTTGGTTCTCGGTGATGCGTAAAGCGCATGCGATTAAACTGACCGCAGGTCGCCGGCGGCGTTTGAAGAAGGGTCAATTTATCGAATCTGCGGGTAATTACGTGGCTTGGCGGTCGTACGGGAGCGGTCGTACGATTTCGCGGTGGACGTGGTCGGTGATTATGCTCGTTTATCCACGGAGCCGCTCGAGACTCGACGGGTAAAGAACCGCCGCGACTCGCCGGGAACAGTTCCGTGGGGAGAATTACGACGGATGATGGTTCGAAACCCGGCTAAAATAGGCAGTGCTGCCGCGCCGCGGTGCTTACTGTAACTAAAGGTAAACGAGAAGTCCTGTACACCCTTATTCTAGATGGAAGCCTTCCTAGACTAACGCTATATATACCTGTGAGATCGTACGATGTGTACATACTGGTAGTCCGATAGCCAAGATGATTTTCAAGTTTCGAAGCGTACAACAAACACGATATTCTCTTGCGCTAAGAGGCTATCGATAAAAAAAATTCAAGACCCCGTAACGCGAGCATACTCTTCTTGGATTCCACCACCCTAATATTTATCTTGACAAAATAAAGATAGTCGAGTTTTATGGCTCTGGTTTCAAGCGATATTTTAAAATAACCAATTTTTATATTCAAGGCTACAAGTATAACAAATATACATAAGAACGAGTAACAACCTTGACGCAGAGTAGTGGCTATTTTTTAAAGAATGAATCGCGATATCTTTCCGATTAGAAGTTCTGCAGTAAGAATCGTTGATTACTCTCCTTCGTTCAAATCCTAATGTTTGTAATAATTTTCGATAAAACGTACGGCCATATGCTTCATTAATCGACGGGGCGGAAACATAAATCGCGATCGACGATGGCGAAAATTCCTCTGGATCGATGTCTCGGATCTTCGGCCGGCCGGTGGCCTACGCCCTTAGCGCATTACGACAATCGAACGCGACCATTAGCCGCAAATGACGTACTTAGGTGGCGGCGATTTCCCAGCGATTTGATCTGACCGTCAATGTGGTATTCCTTCGGACAATGATTCGAGCTCGAGCCCCGTGGGACCACGCGGAGCCAGGGTTCGTGCCCCCTTCTTCGTTCACCCTATTGATTTTCCATTCAGAACAGCTTCGGCACTTGAGGCGCCAAACGTCCGTGCGAGCTGTTCGACCGGTTGACCGACATTCGATGATCAATCCTCCTTCGATCGATCGATCAGTAACAATGACCGAGACCCACGGGATATGCCGTCGAACCACGACTTTTCATTATTAATCCCATCGAGTCAGATCGATTTATCCATTGGACAGTCACTTACCGTTGATTAAAAGGCCGCATCGACTTGTATAGAAAGATCTTCCCTTCGTTACTCCGTGCGTATATCGATTCACCGATTCACTCTGACGAAACGATCGTTTCTGCGCTGACCGAGACGGTTTCGACTGAGCGGTATACTCTTTCGAGTGCCAGCACGAACTGACTTTATATCGTCGTGACTTTATTTATGTTTATACCTGTGCTCCATGAACTGATGGTTTGGAACTGTTGATTTAGATTCGTGAAACGTTTGAAAGACTTTAACGGCTTGCTGAAAGACTTACATCGGGACAAGGCGTTTTTGCCATTGAGATCCAGTAATTTTATTATCATGCTTGCCGATTAAAGGGTTGTTTGAATGAATATAAGCAACATGTAGATAATTTCCCCACGAGGTATCGTTCAACTGTATTTTTCGACCATAGATTTTTTATTTTCGGAGCACGAGAATCCGATCTTGAAGCAGGTTTTCAGTCGAGCAGCTGACTATCGAGAGATATCTCATCGGCTCGCGTTTGCTACAGATGCATTACGTTCTCGAAAATAAAATTATTTCGGTCTTCAAACATTATGCAGCATTATTTTAGTACAGAAAATTATCCATCATTGACGTTATAGTCTCTTTTTCACCGATCTTGTGTCGTTATCGATAACCGATGGCGCCTGCTTTGGTCGAGGTACGCGACAGACTTTGGCAGTGATTAGCCGTGCTGTTTGATTTGGACGATGCGGAAGACTCCTGGCTCTGATTGGATGAGCTTCCGGTACGTGCATCTCGTGTTTCGAAGGAAAGAACAGCCCGAGGCCTTTGGCTCCGGGAAATGATGAGAGATGAGGTGAGGCAAGACGGGTGCCGCGAGTTAGTAGAGACGAAGTCGTCGAGTTCGGATGAGATGAGACGCGACGAGTGAGAAGACCCGGCTAGATGGGATGAGAAACAGCGACGTCGCGATGAGATATTCCCAGGTCGGCTAGGACGCACAGAGCTGCCCGGAGAACTTCCTCGTCTGAGTGTTTTCTTTTTGAAAATTTAGTATGCAAAGTTTTTTTTTCCATTTATTGGAGATATTGCCTTTGGTTTTCCATATTCCTGTCTGAACGAATGACCTAGTCTTCTTTGGAAATTGGGAACTGGAAGTATTTGGAAAATTGGGAATTGGAAGTAAGTTTCCTTTGCCTCGCGTAAATTTTCATCGAGAAGTTTTTGCTATTTTCGACATATATGCTGATACAGAGGAATAGAATTTGTGCAAAGCAAATTTAATTAAAGGGTAGCCTGCAATTTTTATATATACTAGGTTATTTTAATTGATTGTAGAAAAAAAAAATTAAGTTCTTACCCACTCAACTGTTTTTATTTACTCCAAGTATCTAATGATAACCAAGACCAACGTAGCATTTTACTTTCCCCTTCTACTACAAATATATTATTTCACAAGAAGATTTTTCTGCCATTTGGCGTACAAGAACGAAATAATAATTCCAATGCTTAATAATCGATTTCTCCTAGTTACATATTTGTCAATTCATTACATAGATATATAACCCATATTAAGTCATGCGTCTTACCAAACACCGACATCGTAACGTTCCGTCACCTTGACTAGGGTCAGTGTTATACGTTCAGCACCACAAGTGGTAACCGTGATTCGTCCTACTGGTCTAACCAAGTGACTGTTGCTTAACAGTACAAGAGTTTCTTACAGAAACTTCTTATTCTTCGACCAGCGCATAGAGCACGTAATAATTCGCAGAGCCAAATTTCGTACGACAGCGCGATCGCCATTGGCAACGTCATAGCTATTCGACATAGGACATTTTCTTTACGTAATCGCGAGCATGGATACATTTTCCGTGAGTTCTGCGGGAAAAGCTGATGCGCATACATGCTATTTTCGTCCTCTTATGCCTGTTTATATTAGCGCGTTGGATTTCCTCGGCGGGGATGAAGATAGCGAAGAGGGTGGAAAAGCAAAAGGAAAGGAAGGCTTTAAGGGGTAGAGGGAGGGTAAGGATGTAAGACGAAGGAGGCGTGGCCTCGGCATTGATCCAGAACCCCCACTCTCCTGCTTAAAAGTACGGCCCTGGCTGCTCCGCTCTGTGCTCACCCCCGTGCCGACCTCCTGTAAGAAACCGGCAAGAAATGAATATTCATGAGCCACCAGCTCCGTTGTCTCTGCTTTCTTGACTCGAGCCACGGTCTCTCTGGGAAAAAATATCCTTCCCTTCGATATGCACGCCGATTTCCACGATATTTACGATCTCACTCTCTCTGTCTCTCTCTCTCTCTCTCTCTCCCTGGCGTTTTGAAAAATATCGTCAGGAATGTCGGCAGTACGATTTTCGTGCGTCTGGAACGCTCCTACTGATGATCTCTCGTCAAAGTTTACGAGAGAAACATGTATTATAGGTTTTATTAAACACAAGCAAAAAAAAACATAAAGGAAAAAACCGCAGAGAAATGATCGAACAATTATTTCTTACAAGGTTATAGAGAAGTCGACACCGATTTTTGTGGTGAAATGTTTAATTAAGATGCGTTGATGACCATATTCTTCTTCGCTTTTACAAGCACGCTTTCGTTGACGTTGATTTGAAAAACTGTCGCGAGAGATCTGTGACGAAGTCACGTAGACGTCAATTATTTCATCGGCCAAAAGTGTGATATCGAACGGCAGCAGTATTTATGAACCTCGATAATATTAATATTCATCCAGCGGTATGAAATATTCGCCGATCAGTACCGGTACTTTTAATTCATTGAATTTTCAAAGTTATTAAGCATCAACCGGAGGTGTCTCGCCTACCAGCGTCGTTCGCGGATACGTTCGAATTAATTGTGGCAACTCTATTTCTATTTAGCGTGGCAGGATATTGCCTTATCTAATTGATAAGGCGAAATAGAGGGAAGCGAGGGAATAGTCGGGACTGATCGTCGATTACAACGGTCCTGTGGCACGCGGGTACGCAGTTTGCATTCGTGATATATCCTTCGACTGCCTGCAAAATTCTGAAAGAGGGAAGGGTCAATGATCTCACGACACATCGGTAGGAAAGTTCGCGAGAAAACGAACAGCGGCCACTCGATGGGGAAGGTTTAAAGTTTATTTGTCCTTAATCGATGAGAAAAAATTTCTCGGTTCTTTTTGTACAAAATAAAGTCTGTCCTACACTTTCGACGCATCTTAAAAATGCTTATAGTATCCCTGAGTTTCTCATGGCGTCGTAGATAGGAATACATTAACTAACAACTTAGTTTTACCCAGTTACATCTATAAAAAATGTACGTATATCGAACTTCCTCGAAATCTCCGAAAGCGTTATACGCCTGTTCAGATTAACAATGTTTCTCAGTGCGCCTCAAATCCATTATATATTTATACATTCATATACCATGTTCTTCAATTCTTGTGTATTTTAAATGGCATTACACTCAATCATGATAAACCAAACCGAAACTAGGTTCGAGCAAGCTCAACAGTCAACTCTAAGGATATATGAAACGGACAGCCGCGCATAATAAATTTTATTCGATACCCTTTTTACCCCACTTTAATGATCATGTCACCTGTCAGATACGGAGATCGAACAAATTGAAGTCTCCGCGAGGCCAAATATATTCTTCTTATTGACGTTATCCGCGGCTGTCAATTTTCGACGTTTTGTCCGTTTATATGCTAACGAAAAATTCAAAGAGAGGCGCACCGGGGCATACGAACATCGCGGCTTGTCCCGAAATGCTTGCCAAGGGGGATAAAGATAGACCCCGGCGCTATTCCTATTTCTGGTTACATCGCGCGGAATATTATTTTATCCAATTGCATAGAGTGCGCGTGGCGAAAGGAGAGAGATAGAGAGAGAGAGAGCGAGAGAGAAAGAGAGACGGACAGGCGGGAAGAGAGCGAGAAAGAGTGAGAGAGATAGAGAGAGAGAGAGTGTGTGTGAGGGGGCGGGGGAGAGATACCAGGAGAAAGAGGAAGCTGAGGGAGAATAAGAGCGAGAGAAAGAGGGAGGTATGACGGTGGATTGGTTGCCGGGTACGACGTTCCCAGAGTACACTGGGAGTTTGTTCTAACTTGCAGTCGGTGCCAGTTCTCCTCAAACAGGGTAGATTATATTCTACGTCTCTCCATTTCGTTCCAGACTAGCTCGCGATTCGCTCGCGCACGTCGATTGCTCGTGTTTGTTTAATCTAACTCCACTCGCTGGCAGCCATTTAACTGATTGTAAAAAGTATCCCCCGGTGGCCCAGTGGGCCAGGAGTTCGCCAAGCTGGATGGATGTTGCATTGGAAAGAAGGCTCGGGTACAGAGACAGGAGATGATCGAGGGAAGACCCTTTGTTGCGGCCGTAAGGAACGAATTTCTCGTCGAGAGACGCAATTGCGCGACTTATGGAGTCGGACATATGCCAAAATGTCCATCCATATATATCTTATTTATGGAATAAAATTACTAATATAATTTTGTTTGATATTCTGTCTTGAAGCACCCGTGCATAAGCGAAAATTTGAATGTGCAAATCATCAAGAACACTTACGTATATAAAATATAAATATTAATTCCAGAAATTCATCCTGTGTGTCTGTTAGGAGACGTTACATACGCAATTTTTTCCATAAAAGCACGAGATTTATTATGATACTGCATGAAATCTGCTTATTTTCGAGTGACCATTCTGACATTTCCTTCGAGATGATTTAATCGATTGATAACAATTACTAAGGGGTGCATTAGTGAATTCTTATTGACCAGAAATCATCTAGTACAAAACTATATTTGAATTTTGGACCAAAGCTATGTCTAGCGTGTGACGTAAATTCCGATAAACACCAGCAAAGAGTTACATTCTGCGCGTCTTCGTCTTAAATTGTCAGACGATGCCCGCCGTGTTAAACCCGAAATGGCCCGGGGGCTGATTTATGAAGCTGTTAACGTATCCGATAAAATACAACCATCGGTTTTATTGCAGCCATTCGCCGGCATTTCGGTACGAGGATTTCTCACCGCGATATATTTCTCTTCGTCGCTCCTACCTCGTCTCGACTTCAGCATACCCTTGGCGAGGTAATTTCGATCGGCTTCCACCGATTTTGCATGAAATTTTTCGCGGACGCGCCATCGTAAATGCAGCCATGTACTGTCCATCCGGTGATATAATTTTCTTTGCTCGTTATATAACCAGTGATTCGAGCATTAAAGTCAACGAGAGGTAAAAATCGGTCAGTCGCGTGTTTCGATAAGAATACAACACATTTCCTAATTTCTCTCATGTTCCTTCTCCGCTGCAGTCTTCTTGATTCCTTATATCCATACTTATTATTCATATACGAGAACATACTTTTATTCCTAATTAATCCCTCAACGTTAATTCATATAGTCGAAGACGTACGTACAGATGAACAGCCTGTAATCTCAAGATACATAAAAGGTAGTACTTTCAAAAACCAAGTCTCGCCTTTGGGCATTCTTTGTACTTGATCAATGAACCACGATCGACAAATAACGGTTTCCAGTACGAAAAGCGGATGAGAGAATCCAAAAAGTTACAGACAAGATCGGATATTCATGGAAGAGTCGAAGCACTATGCTTTATCAAGGGACATCTTTGGATATAAGTATCTCTCCAGGGCTTGGTAATTCATAGACCAGCGTCTCGTGATCCTTTAAAATATTTAGGGGATATAGTCCAGAGGCCAGGAGGAAAGAGGAGGTGTGGAGAAGGGGGTGGAGAAGGCGGGCGCGGGGGCTATGTAGGAGAGACTCATCCAAGTTGGCAACTTTCGGTCGTATTAGCTTTTGTATATATATTACCTCATTTGCGAGAGGAAAGCTTATACTTCTACCCCCCGTAGACGCTGTATAGATATATGTGCGCTCACCTACCACCTCGCTTTACAATATACTCGTGCACGTGCTCGGGCTATATTCCACCTTCCGTGCGAGGCGTCAATTATCCTCCTTCTGACGAGATCCGCACGAAAAAGATCGCGGCATCGCACTCGAATGCTGCGGTACCACGACATTTTGGAACGTGCGTAAAACTTGCATTGAGAAAAACGACCGCCAAGTGGCATGGAGGTAGGTCGAAAGTGCTTTATCATCGTGCATGACAGTTAAGTAATTTTTTTAGTCAATTCGTTTGGGGTTCTTATTACTCCCTTATCGTAGTGTCTGACATCAGTAAGGTTGTTAGAGTTTCAGTAAGATTGATGTAGCTAACTTTTAAAGTTAACACAGCTGCATACTTGTAGTAAAGAATACGTGCAAACGCGATAGAATTTATCATTAAATTTCTAAAACCGTCTATAATAGTCTTCCACCGTAGATTGCTAATTTAAATTCCTCGAGACATCAATATCAGTAATTGAACAAACCGTCCAGATATCTACCGACTTCCTCAATAAATTCACGGTCAACCATCACTCTTTATTACAAGCCCCGTATTTTCAAGATACGCCACGACACACGTCGGATGAAGCATGCGTGTACACAAGTAGCGGTCCCAAGACCCAATAATCTCCAGAGAGACGTGAATCCCTCCGAAGGGATAAACGTCGATCGTTCGAAGGGTGCTCGGATTAACGTCCGATGGTTCCTACATCGGACAGATCGCAAATCACCATACAAATTCCAAGAACACGATGTACACAAACCCGCCGAAAAGTCGATAACACCCAAATTAAAAAAATACCCCAACGAAGAATCCCGCGCAAAGTACCAAGAACCTTTATCCATCCATCCCAGAAAATAACTAAGGTCCCGCAAAATGCGACCAAGATCGGGAGTCCTACAACGCGTACCAAAGAAGAAAAAAAAAAGCATAAAACGTGGAGAAGAAAGAGAAATCGAAGGAGGGTAGACCGAGGATCGACGCATCACCTTCGAGCAAGTATTGCCCGGCTGTCAGATGGTGGGTAGGTAGGGTTGGTGGAAGGAAGGTACCTACGCGGAGGTTAGGTCGGAATATAGTTTAAGCTAGACGAATGGGCTGGTGGGTGGTTCTGGAGGCAGAAGAGTGAGCCGAGGCGGGTAGTTTTGCCTGGGTACCGCCACTCCACCGGCGTCCCCCCCGGTCCTCCTCGCCACCCCACCGGAGCCACCCACGGTTACTACTCCACCACCTTCTCCACCTCCTCGACGACGCCATACCCTCGTTCATAATATCCTGCACGTCAGACTTTGAAAACTCCAACAATTTCCTCCTGCCGCCTGGTTGGAGAGGCAAAAGGGGTGGGGGGCGGGGAGGAAGGGGATGGCCGGGGCTCAGGGGGTTGGTTCTACCCCGCTACGCGGAGATGGTTCCAGGCTGCTGATGCTGGTGCCGTTCGTGGTAGTCGTAGAGGCGGCGATGCCGCCGCTGCTGGTGGTGGTGCCGGCGGTGGTGGTGGCGAACCGACGGTGCGAGGGAGACGAGTTTCGAGTTTATATAAAGTTCGGGCCACATCAATAATTATAAGTAGAGAGCCGAGGCAAGATGGCGCGCCCGACTGGCAAGCCCCATCCACCGGCGTGCCAACCGAGTCATTATTCAAGGCATCCTTACTTCCTCCTATCTACCTGTCCGTTTGCTCCTTACCGTTCTTGGGAAAGGATCGACGTCTTTTAAAGGGGCCAGATTGATCGGCTCCTCCGTCACCTCGTACTATCCGCTCTCCGATGTCCTGCACCAGAGTTGCAGCTTCCAGCTCGTGGTGCTCGCGTTCTCTCTGACCAGGGACTTTATCGTACCTCACTGTACTTGGGGAAAGGTTGGAGGGTATTGTCGTTGATACCGTGTATCGACCGTGCTTGCCTTAAGTATTGAGGTTGACAAGATAAATATTATAGAGCAATGAT
Organism: Ampulex compressa; assembly: GCA_038496175.1. Lineage (NCBI taxonomy): Eukaryota > Metazoa > Arthropoda > Insecta > Hymenoptera > Ampulicidae > Ampulex > Ampulex compressa. Next base: position 125,517 of record JBCFXI010000191.1, on the reverse strand, counting down.
CATTTTCCTGTCACGTTACTATTGGTTTGATAGTGTGTCTAATTTAATATTAGTACTCTCGAATGCCCTGGATTTTTCGATATTCCGCTTCTTCTCTTTGGTTTAACAATGTAGCCTCTATGTCTAGTGGCGGCGTTACGATTTCTACGCTTTCTTCGACTTTCGATTTTAGTTTCAAAAAGTATTCTTGTATTCCAAGGAAAGAGTTTTGTCTCGCGTTGTTCCTGGATTTCTTGCTGATTTTGTATAATCATCTTGTTCTTCCTGATATTTACGTCATATTCCATTCTCGGTTTTCGTCTCCCAAAGCAAACGCTACAAGCCAGAAGATCGCCTTCCATCCGTGTCTCATTTTCTTGTCTCAAATTTCGAACTACTTCCTGGGTTAAGCGTCAAGGTCACCGCTCTGAATGCCAGGCGCGCGAATTCAAGGGGGTCAATCTGGGCTGCGTTCCAAAGCCAACGAGCTCGAATGACCACCAAGATCGAGGTAGAGATTTAACGCGATCCATCCGAATTTTCTGAAACATCGAATCGAAAGGTCACGAGATTGGGGAGATTTTTCAACCTTTTCAAAAGGTAGAGGGGGTGTTACGATATCGAAGGGTGGAGGAGGAAGGGGAGAAAAACGTGAGCGGGGGAAGGAAGGCAGAGGAACGGTTGGTTTCCAGCAAAGATGACGGTTGATTAATGTTGAGGGTAGTTTCTTACTCACCTCCAGCGGCTCGGGATATTTGGTTACAATGCCGGGCGCCACCTTAGATAACGCGCTGAATTAATATCGGCTCGAGAGAACGGGCTAAGGCTCCACCCATAGCGATTTATAAATCTGAAGATGCTGCCCAGCCTCCTCGAATGGCGACAGCTAATCAATTCTGGAAATAGAGTTTCGGACAGAGTTAAACAATATCGATCGCCCGCAAAATGGATATACCGCGCCATGGCCGAAACCAAGGTACTCCAAATGATACTCGAGTTAATACGAATACGAATATACACCATTCACATGTCCAACCCGCCATGCGTTATTATTCCATCCAACCCTCTACGCAATAATTCCATACGAGTCGCAAATATCCGCTAAATCGAATCCACTCTCTCCATCAACAACGCAAGGTAGGCTTAGAGCCACGAAAGTTCGTGGAGGCCTCCAACGAGAGTGCAACCAGCGCATCCCCTTGATTCGTTTACATCCTCGGTTGGACTTTTTCCTGCGCCGTGGAAAATCGAGTTGGTCCAGGAATCGAGGTGCGCAAAAACGGATTAACGCGGATCGCCGCCGCAAAGATGGCGATAATCGGGAAGAGTTTCGCGCAGCCAGGGACAGGGATATTTTTAGGAGGACCAATCAGTTTCCCGGAAGTTGCTCGGTGCTTCCGGGTGCCAAAGGGTGTCCGGCTACGGGTGCACACATAGGTACACAGGAGAGCCCGGGTGGGGGATCGGTTCGAATCTGTCCCTAACGTAGTTTCCAGTTGAAACGCAGATCTGGTGTTGCCCTAACTCGGCCGGGGAAACTCAGAAATCTAATGCCAGGAGGACACACGGCCAGTGCCAGCCCCAACGTTAACTTTTAATGCACGGGATTAGTGCCGCCGGTGCACGCCGGTCCGCCGGTCAAACTTTACGCTAATTTGTTCGTCTATTAATCTCGTACTTGCCAGCCCGGGCGCGGGGCCGCAAAGAAGTCGAGGGTGGAGCTAAGAACGATCCGAAGATCGGCCCAGGGTCTTGGAAGCCGGCCAGGGAATTGTCCCGATCGCGCGATCCTCGATGGCCGTGTAACCGCTTTGACAGTTCCGCGACATTAAGAACTCTTTGCAAGTCTGATGCGGGATACTTAAAAGGACCTTTTATCTGTATGTCGCTGAAAACAGAGAAATGAGGAGCCTCGATGAATCGCAAGGTGCCCAAAGGACCTCGTGGCAATTGGAATATACGACGAAGATAGTTTAGCACTACGTTTGGATGGTACATTTTCCACAGTTCACATTGTATCTTCACGAGAGTATCCTTAAGGGTTGTTGAAGGATATAGACGCTACTTGTTAAGCAATGATAAAGCGTTAACTCAAATTCTGACGCGTACATTGTACTTTACATACAACGGTCCACTGAAATGCGGAATGTCAAAAATAATAACCTTTGCACCTACGCGCAGTATATATTCCTTCTCAACGTAGAAAGACGATAAAATTCGTTGCGAAAATAAACATAATTCCCAGCGATCTAAAAGCGATCCGCGCTCTTTTTGCACGATTAATCCTCGATTAAGGAACGACGGAATGACGCGGCTGGCGATTACCGTGATCGCCATTTGCGATAATTGCGACGTCGAAAGGAAGCGGCATGCACGGGAAATCTGGGTCGAGCGGGACCGCCGCGGCGAATGGTCGGTGTGGCGGGCAAAAAAAGAAACGGGAGGAAGCTGGAAATGGGATGAGCGGCAAAAAGGAAGAAAAAGGAAGGGCATGCGGTACGTGGCCGGCGGCGGTGGTACGAGAGGATCGAGCCAGAGGGTCCGCGCTCAATTTACCGGCCGCGGAAAAAAGGAAGGTAGGAAAAGACGGGAAACAGCTTAACGGGGTTAAAACCACCCCTTCGGGAGTTTGGAGGTAGGAGGTAAAAAAGCTAAGCGGCGTTTTATAGACCCAACAAGCGGCCCGCGTATACCTACCCGAGTGCCAACCCCGTTTTTACACCCTCGTTGGAAATTAGAGGCTTTTTGTGCTAAATATACCCTCTCCCACCCACTCCCTCGGCCCGAGCCCACGCGCCGCCAGTGAATCTCATATTAATTTTAGCTCCTCGCGAGTCCGCCGCCGCTACAAATTCGCCCCTTTTTGCGGACCGCCACTTTGGACGCTGGCTTTTTCGAAAAGCACGTGACCCAACGTGGTCTGCTTTCATCTGCTAAACCTATAAAATATGAAATTCTCGGAGATTCTTAACGCTCGTTTTTCTGTTTTAATTTACGAACGATGGATGATTCTAATAAGGTGTATATACTGGTGTCGAAAGTTTATTAAATGCCCAATGCTCCAGCATAATATTTAAAAATTATCGTCATATTGCCGCTACTTTTTTCTTGTGTTCCATTCAATAGCAGAAAATTACGTTCGTAATAAGACGATTGTGTGATATTAAGTGGTCTCGTCGCATGTTCAATTTTTTAAAAAGTGTTTTGTGTAGATATGCGTGTGTTAAATTGATCTTTTTTCGCAAGCTTGTTTTTGAAGGAATATATATATATATATATATATATGTGCATATGTATATACCGTCGAGGGGACGATGTCGGTATGGAACGAGTGGGAGAATCGGGCTATTGAAAATTACGAGGGAGGGCCGCGGTGGATTCCTCGAAAACAGTTTGAGAATCTTCTCCGCGGCTAAGTGAAAATAAAACGCTCGACCAGCAGGGTAAGAGGGTGTGAAACAAGGGTGGCATTTCTCCCACATAAATTAGCCCGCGGGAGTAAAATGCAAAACATTCGTTCAAACCGCAGTTGAACACAGACGAGATTGGTCACGTTGCGGCTTTGTCTGTCCGAATTTGCTTTGGGGCGAGTTCCACCCTCTCGTTCTTGATCTTCCTACCGCCGCGGTGATACGAATATTTGGGATTAACTCGAAGGACGACCAGCCAGCGGCCTTTAATAGTCCGGAAAAAAACAAGCGCCAGTGGAGAACGCGAAGGAGTACGAGTATCAAGATAATTCTTTCAAATAAAACATTATACTACGTAATAATATCGCATAAAGCCAGAGGCAAATGAAATAAAATCCATAAAGCTCGCTTCGTTCACGACGGATATAGAAGAAAAAAAAACCATTAAAACAGCGAGCAAAGATTCCAAATTCCAATCATCCAGCTCCGAATTCTCCCAAGCGACAATTTCAGGCATCGAATTTTTGATCAAATCGCCCGCCCAGGGCAGCGTCGCCAGAAGAGGTTTCCGGAAAATGTTTACCCAAGCATCCCTGGCAATAAAGAGAGAAATTCAGCCTCCTCCCTCTCGCGCAATATCCGAGAACCGTGGGAGCGCCTCGAAGGGCGAGAATCGGTGGTTTCACGAGGCGCAATACTCGGGGGTTACGTCGAAGATGCAACTACCTGAAAATTCATGGGTCGCACGAAGGAATCGAATATCGTCGGCGCATCGGAACCGATGTGTCTCCCCCGTTATTCCCCCGGGGCGAATCGAAACGGCGAAGGTTCGTACTCGAAGGCGAAACGTTTCTCTAGGCATTGGAATAGGTGTGTGTATGCATATATCTGGCCGGTAGGTGGGACCAGATAGCGGCCGATTCCAGGAACGACTATGAGGTTATGGGCACGAGAAAGGCGGAGGAGAGAAGGACGGTGGAAGGTGGTAGCTGAGGCAGTTCGCCTCGCCTCCCCCGCTTCTGGCTTTCGAGGCAATATAACTCGAAAATGGTGGCTGGCTTGCGAGTGCCGTTATCATTTCTTAGCCCGGTATCAGCCCGCCCTCCCGGTTATTACTGCACCCCCGGGGCTACGCCATGGACTCTTAGATAAGCCACCCACCGCGAAGGTGTATTGTCTGTTTCGCCTACCCTCGCCTTCTACGCGCCTCACCGGCACACTCTCCCTCCTTCGGGGTCTCTTATTCCGTCTTGTTCTACCTTGCCCTCTTACCGTATACTTCTCCCCCCCCTCCCCTTCCTCCTGTCTTCCTTAGGTACTTCGCGTTCTGCCCGCGCAGCAACCACTTCCGAGGCCCGAGATGTATAGAATTGTTTGAGAATCGCCCCGAGCGCCGCGAGATTACTTGAGAAAACGGATATGTCGCTCGCCGACCGATAAGTCCGAAGCGCGCCGCCGAAAAGGACCCGGCGCCGATCGATTCTCCTGGAGGGAACAGGTATAACCGCCCGTTAACCCTCCAGGAGTATCGCGCGCCGGCCCCGACCACCGAGCTTTTCGACCTCGTGTTCTTAGGATCGCGCCGATGCTCGGTTCGAGCCATTGGAATTACCGGAGCTTAGCCGCGATGATACGGGCCCGGTGGCCTTTTATTAACTGTCGATTCCTCCGGAAGATAAGAGGCTCGATACGAGGCGGTACGCTCACGGAGAGTATACAGCGGATGCTGAAGCTGGTATATGGATAAAAACGCACGTTTCAGCCCTCCGGGCTTTTGATCGGGGAGAAATGGAGAATCGACGAACATTGGGATGCTAAATGGCGAGTAGCCTTATGCTTATGTTATTCTGATCGATTAGAAGCATTGTGCGTTGCGTTGCAAAATATTTCTCTGCCTAACGCTTGGAAAGTCTAAGAGCGGTAAGTGAACGCGTAAACCAGGAAGATGCAATATCGTATTCCCGATTAAGGCTATCGGCGATTCGTGGAGCGTGAGCGCGGCTTCGACCTGGTAGCGCAACTTCCGAATACACACGAGATATTGGAGGTGGGAGAGGAGATAATTCGATGGATCCGCGCCGAGAGGGTTGGGCTGGGGGGAGGGGGAGGGGGGCGTTTCTCGAAAGAGAAGAAAGGCCTGGCGGATGAGTACAAAGCCGAAAGTGAGCTTCGAATACGGACGATTCCAAATGAGGTCGCTTCGACTGACTGATGACGTCATTACTGTCAGGCTTAATGAAAATTTCCGGAAAGTTACCGCTCGCCCCGGCCCCCAGCGCCATGTTACCATCGCCCCGGCAGAAGGAGGGGTCGAGCGCGAGGGGGTGGGCGCCGCGAGCGAGCGAGAAATTTTATGAGAATTTCCGAGACTAATTTCTCCGGCGCTTTGCGCTCGAGGCAGGCGGGCGTCGTTAATTTCTGACGTTAATTGCTAAACCTGAAGTTTCTAGAAATTTCCTGGGCACCCCTAGCCTCGCCTCCGCCGTGCCAGTCTATCCTCTCCTCTCGCTCTCTCCCTCTCTTTCCATCTCGTGCTCCTCTACACATACACACATTCTCTCTCTCTATCTCTCTATTCCTCTCTTTCTCCATCGCACCATCTCTGTCCTTATTTCTCTCTTTGCTAACGTGTACGACCTTCCCTTCTCCAGAGCGCGGCTGCTTCACCCGGTTTTCTGATATGAAGATTAAACATCACTTATTCACGGTAGCCCGGTGCGTCCTCCTTGACGAGGCCGCTGAGACGAGGCCGTCGGAACCTGGACGTGGCCCTGGACACCGAGTCGAATTTACGACCGTAAGAAGGAAGCAGACTTTAAATTGCATGGAACTGTCGATTACTGGAGAATCGATGTACTTTCACGAATATTGGTCTGAGTTTGTAACTCGAAAGCCTTGTTAATATCGTTTTTATGCTAATATGGTAATTATTTTACCATAATTCGAAATCGGTACCCTGTACAAGACTGCGATTCAGTTTTACTATTATAAATGTATATTAAAGATTCTGCGTACATAACCGTGTTCCATGCGTACACGATTTTGAGAAATTATCTTGTTTTTATCGTATATAATTCCGAGAGTAACGATTATGAAGTACATATTGAAAAATAAAGAATAAAGTATATTGCTATTGAATTATATTTATTTAGTAAGAAATTAACTGTACGTATTACTTTTTTTTATGCCTGATAAGAGATATAGTGAAGAAAAGTAAATCCTGGAGTTCAAGCGCAATTCAGCATTAAACTCGTGTACAGAATATTATCTCCTGCGTATCAATACCATGGAAGAGTAAATCCGCGACACTCGTTGGAACTGAAACGCAGCAGCTAGATGAAAAAAATTCATCCCTTGGGACCGAAATAGCCATCGTCAAACGTCCTTCCGCAGCATCCAAAATTAGATCTACCGTAGAATCTCGTTTAAACTTCAACGCAAAATATTACACACCTGCAAAAATCATCTAAAGGTCCTTAAACTCTTCAGAATCACGAAACACCCACAAACGAACAAGATTTTTGCAGGACACAGTCGTAATATAAAACAGTATATATACTTTTATATCGCACAATAAATACCAATCGCACACATAACAGGTAACATATCGCTCAACAACAAACAGAAATCGCTATACTTAATAAAAAAAAAAAAGAAAGCTGTCACAATTTGTAAACCACTTCAATTCCACGTTAATTTTCAAACTTTAGCCCGACGCTCCCTCTAAATCCCCGGAACCCCGATTAACCCTCTCCAGCTCAACCTATCATTTCTTACTAAGAAACTCAAATTTCGAAAAGAAACAATTTAGAGACACTCGATTAACAGAATCAGATCATACCGATGATACCAACCGACATCATCCAGCTGTAAAGTATTAAAAACCAGCTCTACAACGCGAAACAACGCGACATCAAAAAATACCCAAACAAGGTTAAAAACAAGTCCAAAGCCTAAATTCACAACGCGACGCAATCTCAAACTCCTCCAAAGATCCACCCTTCTCTACAACCCCCGACGCACCCACAGCTCCAAATCCTTCAACGAATTCCTTACGAAAGCCCGATCGGTGGATAAAAAAACACCGGCTCGCGGCTCACGAACGATCCACCCCCCGCACACCCCCGCCAATCGGGCACGGTAGGCCGCTCATCCCCGGGGTAGGTCGTGCGGCACGGGGCGGAGGGGTCAATTTGGGCGCGATAAAGGGCCGCGAGAGGGAGAGAGAGGGAGAGTTCCTTGCGCCCTCGCCTAGTTGTTTAGTTTTCCGCCATCTTTGTTCGCGCTTAGGCGAAGCCGGCGGGGGAGGGCCGGGGGCCGGCGGGGATCGCACGGCGGGTCCCGAGCAGAAGGGAAGGGAGAGTGGGTTAATAGCGGGCTCCGGCGGTTCTGCAACCCCGTCGAGGGTTCTCGCCGGGGAGAGAGGCGGCTGGCGGGGCGGAAGAAGGCTCGTCGGCCGAGGGAGGGGGTCGAAAGAGAGGGTGGAAGGATCGCGCAGCCACGGCGAAAGGCGGAAAGAGAAACGGGGGATGGACCAAGACGGATAGAATGGCCGCGTACGGAGAGGGAGAGAGACGGATCTGCCCGGCGGAGGGCCCCCTAGGAGGGAGAGACTTTACTTACTTACACCCCCACCAGGACCCGCGCCGGCGGTGGCGCTGAGACGGGACGATGGGGGCCGCGGGACGATGGAAAAGGAGCGACGAGCTAGGTATTTCCCGTAGCGCGCGCGCAAAAGGCACCGTAACGATTTTCTGCTCCTTCGAAGGAATATGAAAGGCGATATTTGCGCGAACCCAGGAACGGGGAGGAGGCCGTGGGCGGAGGGGCTCGGCGAGGGGCTTTACGGGGAGAGGGAGGAACCTCTAGGCGTACTCGGTTTCTCCTTCGCCGTCTCCCTCTTCCTCCCTCTGCCTCTCCCTCTCTCTCTCCTTCTCGCGCCGCCTAATGATGGAAAGCGAGGGAGGCCGGGTCGTCCCGGCAAATACCACTCGGGCGGGATTTAAGGGATGAAAAGGGCCAGGAAGCCTTCTTTGCTGCCTGCGAGAGCTCTTTGATGTCGCTCGACCCGTCGCCTAATTTCCCCCTACGGACCCCCCTTCCTTCCTGGATGAGCGGTGGCGCACTTGGGAGATGCGAGAAAAATTCCCTGCCGGCCGCTCGATCGCGCCGAGTTTAACGCCCTGCAAGACGGATCCGAAGGGGCGAATTTAATTTTCTTGCGGACACCTTCGTGCGGAAGGTGCCCCTTCGTTATAGCGGGCGCGCCCCGTGACTGGCGTAAAAATCGCGGAGCGAGAACGGGGAACGGTACGTGTAATAATGGCAAACGAGGCGAGGAGCTAAGACGACCCTACTTGGCCGAGCGGTGCCTTTCTGGAAGATTTGCCAAATGTCGAGAGACGTAAACCGTTTCTCTCGCCTCATTAATTCTCGGTGCCGCGACGCGTGGCCATGGAAACAGGAGAGCCAAGGAAGAACTCCGGTGCAAATCGAGTGATTTTCTCGGTGTCACGGTGTTGAGTTAGGAAAGAATTTGCGTACAGCTAACAGAGTATCGTGAATTAAAGGAGGATCGACGATTCTTGGGGATGATTAAGGTTCCGAGTCGTAGCTAGCCCTAATAATTTTACACGATACCTCGTGACTAAATGCAATAAAATAAAGTTCGATATACTTTAAACCAGAATCATTTCTATTTATGTTTCAAAGACGCTGATGCGAACGATAGGCAATAATTATAGAAATCAATAACCTCATAGTTATTTAACTTTTTCTAGAAAGATTTTTTTACAGCATGATAAATATAATCCGATTTCTCATTCCACTATCTTTTATTCATTGTATGTCAACGCAACTCACAAGTACGCGGCCGTTAAAAAAATGATAAAAATCCACAAAATATACCATCCCCATATGTCTCCACTGATCATTGCTAAACATATCAAAATTAAACCAACATATAACCATCGGTACTCTCGAAGAGTCTAAATAATACCCCACATACAAGTATAAAAGAGCTCAAATTAAAAATATATAATCGTGCCATCTCCCAAGCAATGATCTCTGGCTACGATAGGAGGACAGAGCCGTGGATTATCGATAGATCGTAACTACGGGAGTGAATGAATTCTTGGTCGTTTAAGACAATGGCTTAAGGGGGATGGGTGGTACTCGGGGGAGACAGGGGGCCGAAGGAGGTGGCAGAGGGGCCTCCGGATGGTGGCGAAGAAGAGGTGTGCCCGGGTGGAAGCTCCCTCATTCCCGGCTAGAGACTTAGAGTTGGTAATTAAATACAAGGAACCTTGCCTCGCCTCGTCTCGCATGGAGTCACCTCGTGCTCTCGCTCTTGCCCACGCCGTCTTCTTGCAAGCCCCTCTCGGTATGCCCGGAATACAGAGAGGGTTGTATTTAATTTGAGACTTCATTCGATTTACTTCGAGTCGCGGATTAGGCGTCATCGAACTCCATGCTAACGAGTGATCGACGAGTCTGAGAGTCTGGCCGAGTCTGGGTCACGGAGTCTGGCTTGCAAAAATAATCGTCCAGCGACGTTATTGATCAGCATTTTCTTGGGGACAATGCGTCATGCTGTGAACGTGTGGGAGAAGGATGGACTTATATGAAATCAATTTAATAGCTATCATACTCGAAAATCATTGAGGTCTGAAGTCGTAGAGCTTTATGGTTATTTTCGAAATACTATATTGGTATTGAATGTTAGTTTAGCTAAAGGCATTGGAACATTTTATATATACTATCAGTAAAATTAAATATAGCTAAACGTGATCGAAATAAATATGATAATGGAAAAACATGAGTGTGTACAAAGAATTAATAACGTTTCCAAAAAATTTCGAACGAAATTAACGTACTTCCAAGATCCTTAGATCTCGATCGTGTGACGCTTAATGTGCGAATTGCGAGTCTTACGACAAATATTAGGACATCATTTTCAAATCGAAAGACCCTTGAGGAAGCAACTGTGCAGTACTTCATTCGCGATCGTATTCCATACGAACGAATGACGAAGCAAATCAGGATATGACGGACAATTTGTAATCACGAGATTCTAATCGATCTTGGCTTATCTAACTAATATCTTGCACTCAGCCGTGTCTTTAAGCAAAAACAATTTCCAGCATATCGTCAGAACACCGAATCAAAACCCAATTTCAATCAGCTACGTTTCTCATCCCATACCTCCTACCATATCACTAAAAAATCCCCCTTGAAGCGACTCATAAAATCCGTTACAAAACTTACATACTCGAGTCTTTCCAAACCCCAAGACAGCTATCGAGAATAGCAAATTCCCTCCTATATTAAGTTACAAAACAAAAACCGATTTTCAGACAAGCAAGCACGCGAGGAAGCAGACAAACCGAGGTTTGTAAGCATGGTCGCTGCTTGCAGAAAGGATCGAACAACGCGCAACGTCGGATCCAGGGGGCGCTAATTGATCGCGAGCCAGCTAGCAAGACGATGGTCGTACCGGCGGGCGTTTCTTTTCGTAAATCAATTTCTCGATCGAGCGGCGAGACGTATACGCGCATAGTCGTGCCATTATTGGCAATAACGGTGTTACACCAGCCCATCCAGCCAGCCAGAGGCCCCTCTCTCTCTCTCTCTCTCCCTCTCAATCTCTCTCTTCCTCTCCGCGCCTCTCTCTATCTTCCACGGCGCCTCACCCAGTCTCCTCTCTCCGGGCTCTCGCTCTCTCGTGGCGAAACTCAATTCCCCAGGCCGTGCAGAACGGAGAGGGCGCGCACACTTTGCTTGCTCCCGCTACACAAGACGAAATTTCATTCCCACCCGCGCCCATCCTGTGCCCGGTAATTGTGCACGCGAAGCAACCTGAAACCTGCATTTGCCCTGTAGGTTCGCAAAGGAGGTCCCCCTACGTCCTTTGCCCCTGCCCTACAATGCCCTTCCCTATCCTTCTTTGCAGGGAGACGCTATCCCTTCGTAGGCTCGCGACAACATCTCCGAGATAAGTCGAAGTTATTCAAGGTACCAGTGTTCCAGGTAGACTCCAAGGTACCGATCATCTAGAATTTTGCAGATACAGTCCAGGTGGCAATTAGAGGATTGAAACGGTGTCTTTATGGTTCGATATATGATCGTCTGGATATCGAACGTGCGTTGAGGGAGCCTGTCGGTTCATCTGTTATCGCGGGGTGAAGCTCCGTAGCTTATCATCTCGAGCATGTTGTAAATTCTTGGAATCTGTCATTAGTAGTAGATAATACATCATAGGAGTTATTAATTTTAGAGATATGCATGTCTATTTGGATATCGGGGGTTGGTGGAATAAGATCCGATTGGCAACATATTAATAAGCATAGTGTATTATTAGAATATTGAGACCATCAGATGTTTGCAAAAACCGCTTAGAGCCTGAATGCAGATCTTTCGTTATTAAAAAGAAAAAGAACCTCCAGGCATCTTTCGCGATCCTCGACGATTTCTCTCGAACCTTGTGCGCTTGGATTAGCCAACACCCTCTTGATTAACCAAACTCGATCATCCATTCAAAAATAAATCCTCGCATTATCCAAGCAAAAATAAATTCTTCAGCTATTCTAAATTAGAAATTTCATCCAGCCCCCCGTAGACGTTAATAAAAGGCGAACAAGAAACATTCTCCACGCGCTCGGCCACGCTGGAGTTACCCATGATCCACCTGGGCCGTGGTAGGCCCAAGGGTCCTCTACCTTGCCAGGCAGTAAAGACGAGCATACTCGTAAAAAGCTGAGGGCCTTTAACGAGCTCGACGAGCATCAGCGTGATAAATTTCCCCCAACGATGCAGCGTCCAGCACCCTCCCGTATCCTCCTCCAACCGAGCTAAGGATTCCGCGTCGGGCACTGCCCAGGAACGTCTCGAGCCGATCCTCGGGCGCACAGCACATCCCGGCGGGGAGCGCGAGCCGCGTAGAAGCTAAGGAAAGGAAAATAGCGGGCGTACCCAAACACTCGCGCTAACGTCGTTGGGAAGTTGAGCGCGAGCGGTACAATAAGACGGCTCAATGAAAAGCGTCCTTTACTGCGGCTGCACCGTGAATGCTTATATGCCGTTCCCCTTTCTCTATCTCTCCCTCTTTCTCCCCCCCCCCCTCTCTCTCTTCCTCGCTCCGTCTCTTCCTCCCCCCCCTCGAGCCGCCCCCCGCGCCTCGCCTCCTCTCTTTCTCACCCTCTTCACTTCCTCTCTCTTTCACCCGTCCCACGTACCTCCCTCTTTCCCACGATTTCTCTCTTTCTCTCTCCGGCCCGTCGCTTCGTCGTCGCTATTTGCGCGATATCTCGCTCGTTGGGCGCCGGCTCAGCCAATGAAAGCACGCGGAGGCGAGCTTTTACGGCGTTCTTACGGCATGGCGGGGATTGCGGGAGGGTGCCGGGGTTGCTGCCTCCGCAACGTTCTTATTGTTTCAGCCACCCCAGCGGCCCCCGGCAACCACCCCGGCTGGCAACCACCCTCCGGTGCCGTACCACGAGTTTACTCCCTCCTCGCAAACCCCTCTTCCCCCTCCTCCTCCTCCTCCTTCTCCGCCACCTCCTCCTCCTCCTCCTCCTAGGTGCCCCCCTCCCCCCTCGTACTCCTACAGTACTGTGCTTAGAATTTTAATGGGCCGGCTTAGAAATTGTTGGCGGAATTAGATTTTAGGATGAGATTAGGCGGGGCTGCTCGAAATTACTGCAAGGAGCGCCGGAAAGAGGCGGCGCGGGGAGGGGGGGTACGGAGGAGGGGGAGGCCTCCATGAATTTATGCCATTGTGGAAAGAGCACGCGGGTCTCCCCGTGAATCTCGGCTTGCTTCGTTGAATTTCGAAGGGGTTTGAAATTTTACGATCGGCCTCGCTGCTCCCTCCTCCTCCTCCTCTTCCTCCTTTTGATTCCCGTCCACGTGCCACCGCGCGGTTCCTTTCGCGCGCGAGGGATCGCAGTTTCGGAGGCTGCGACTTCCAGGCTCCCCTTCGATCGAGAATCCCGGGGGCGAGGGGCCGGGAGGAGGCTCGCGAGGCCTGACCCAACGGATTTTCCTCGAGGTCTTGGAAATGGGGGGAATGATTCGATTATAAATGAGGAATACGACTTAGGCGTGGTAGCGGAGATAAGCCAACGGGAAATTCGATGGTTAAGACGGATGGTAAAGTTTGACTTTGAAATTTTTAATGTTAAGCACGGGATTTGGTGACGTTGGATGGTTAATGTATCGTTGTCGAACTATTAGGGTACGACCAACAATGAGGATTATGCAAGATCGAGTTCACAGAAACAAGAAAAAATGATGCGATACAAGTGCCATTATATAAGAATCGAATAACGAATTAAAACAGCGAATTATATGCTATGAACAGACATAAGGTCTCGATGAGCTGTCTAATCGATCCAAAGAGAACAGAGGAATCACTTTACTTGCACCTACATTACGAATACTCGCAAAAACGTATCGAAAGAGTCGCTGGCCACAATTAAATGCTCGCCTTCAATTTTGATCCATCGACTGCGATTAGTGGTGGAAAAAAGTCGTGTAAAGGATAGAATCGTTCGTGAATCGCCAAGTTCTCTCGCACGGGGGACGAAAAGGCGCGGCCTACTCGAGGTTGCTTCCGATGACGGCCCAGAAACGTCGGGGCTGCAGGATGTCGCCTTTTCTCGCAATTATTGTCGGCACTTTCTGTCATCAAGCGCGCACATTTCTCCACTCAGGAGCACCCTCGACCGAAATCTCAGCCATCCTTCGACACCCCTTTCGGGTCCTCCTGCGTCCCAGCCACCCGCGACCGGCAAAATACGCTGGCAGGGGCAAAGGGGAGACGGGGGAAACGCAAATGGGGTGAGTCGGCTCCGGTGGTGTTTGAGTTTGAAATTACGAAGCGAGAGAATTTATACGGCGGTGCCGCCTGTTCTTGCGCGACACAGTAGAAGTTTCATTTATTTAAGGCATCTTGCTCAAAAGCAAGAAGGAGAGGCGAGCGCGGCGAGGGGGGTTGGGCGAGGCCCACACCCCCATTGCTTGCCGTTGCGACCCAGCGTCTTCTACCACGACTGTCTCCGAGTACTGGAACTTAAGTGCCCCGCGCCTTATGCCCCTGCCGGGGGTTAAAACGGTACATAATCGACGTAATCCGGAATTACGGGCGGAGGCATTGCGGAGGGTGAAATTTTTGAAAAGCATCTCCGTAACTCCGAAAGGTACTCGCTCTTTGACTTGTTGGAAAGAAAATGATGATGCACAGCGTAATAATTTATGGTAACAGAACGTACAGAGTGAATATTTGTGGTAGCCTTTAGAAAAGGTAAGAAATTAGATATTTAGATATCACTCTGTACTGGGATGATAACGATCATAACATTGCTCAATCGTTTAACGGAATGATAACGCATCTCTCAGAGGTGTCATGATTCTTTCGCTTGAGAAATCATCATGTTAATCTCAAAGATTCTAGAACACCTCTACGTGATTTATATTGGATATTGAATCATTTATTTCATATGGAAATACGGAAATTCCAAGTAACTAAGTACAATAGAAATTACATCGCGTTCAGTGGCATTACGATCACCAAAATATCACCAACACCTCAAGAAACATTTCTCAACGAAAAAAAGTGGAATAAAAAAATCTTTACCATTGCGTTAAGAATTCTCAAGCCGCAAAGAACTCTTCTCGAAGCGGCGTCGACGCGTACCGCATTGTGTGCCATATCACACGGTTGACTGGGTCCGCGGAAGATAACATAGGCGTAGGACCGAGGCTGCGCGATCGGGAGTGGGACACTAACGGAGACATTAGTGCACCCCTAATTCGCCTAACTAGTTCCAGCTCGAGCTGCTCTCCGCTGGAAAAATGGCTTCTCTCGGTGGCGCTTAGTTCTCCAGAGAAGTTCCCCCTTCATCCCGGCATCGAAACGCGAGCCTGCAGTTTCGGCGGAACTTAACGAAAGGCCGCTGAAAAGGAACCCCCTGCGTGGGAGTCACTTTGAGGTCCTTCCGCGGGAATCGGCGGCGGATCCCAAAGTTGCCGAGGTATCCACCCCCCCTTACCCCCACTGCAGCCGCCCCGTCTCTTACATTTCAGGCGACCCCTCCTCCTCCCTCCCCGGGTCCCCACCTTCTGCCCATCCTAACCTGCAGCCCAGGTCCTCGTCCTCCGCGGCTTTGTCTGCAACTTCAGCCGGGTGTTTCGCGATTATAATTTAACGACGCCGACAACGAAGCGAAGTTGGCCCCAGAAATCAATGCGAGCACCGAGACAAAAGCCGGCGACGACGGAAAGTCAGAGCGGGAGTGCGAGAGAGAGAGAGAGAGAGTGAGTGAGAGAGTGAGGGGGGGATGACTGCGAGGGGGTAGGCGGGGAAAGGAGGAAGGATCTGTTTTGCGGGAATATAAGGGGTCCGCGTCTAGAAAGGCAAGAGAGGATGCTTTGAATGTCGGTATACGAGCGAGAGGGTGTCACCGGCATCTCGAATGGCGGGCCGAAGGTCGGAGGCACTCGTTTGCTCCTTTCCTCCCCGAAGTGGCCCCCTCCGAAACTCTCCTCGTCCAGGAGTCACGGATAAGGGTTCTGTATTGCTGGATCGGTCGTTTGATATAGCACGAAGGTATAACCAGATTTCCCCCCTTGAACTTTAGGCTGCTCGGGATAATAGTGCAGCCTCCCCTCGCGCACCGTCGTTCGAAACATTCGCGGTTTATCGATATTCATTTACAAGGGCCGTAATGTGTTTTCTATGGATGCTACTGCTTAAAATTGGGGATCGCGCGGAGTCCTCTGGGTAAAATATTTGAAGCTGCACGAGGAAAATCAGTGATGAACGTGGGATATTGGGGAGATACAGGTTGGGAAAAATCCCCTTTGGCAACGACGTGAGAGAAGTTCAATTTTCTGTCACATCCTCCAGCCGCTTCTCCTTTCAGATTTTCGTTATTCCCTTAACACGATCAGTGCCGCGTGGGGCGCATACGCCCCACGCTCAATTTTCGATACGGTCTATTTAGACTTTTTCCTTGCAAAACGAAACATTAAAGCGGAATTTATTCTTACCAATTATTAAAATTATAAGACATACTTTAGAAGCAAATTATAATAGCATAGCGAAATATACCCTCCATCGTTTGAACAAAACTCAAAAATAGGTCCGAAAGTAACGAAAAATCGGTGCCCCGCAGGAAACGTGTAAAATGAACGCGCGGATAAAGGAGAAGCCAGCGGTCAAACGGCGGTAATTTGGGAAAAAATGCCAAGTAGGAACGTGCGCAGCATCGTTATCTCGGGGCTGCCCCTTCCGGTTCATCCAGCAGCGGAGGCGGTGGCACGGGAAGCCGCCCCCAACCCCCCGGACGACGAAAGCACAGACGCCAGGCATTTGCGGCGGGTATTAAGAAATCTCTGCGGACGTTTGGCGGTCGGCCAACATTCCCGGCGAATTAAAATACCGTGCCGAACGTGCAGGGCATCTCGCATAGCCGAGGTTTTCGCCGACACCGCAAAAGTACCGAACGGTTTGTCATCCCAGCCGTTTCTTTGGGACAAAGGTCGACGGAAAAACATCGATAGAGGATACCAATAAAAAATCAGGAAACGATTAATAATACATTGCGCACTCTGTAACTGATTATCCCGAATGTATATTCTTCAAAGATTGTATTATACATTTTTGAATAAATAAATTTTTATTTTTATTTTATGGATAGTTGAATATTGTGTTCTGCAAAATGCTGTGGTGTGCCTGCGTTATACTGGTGGTCTAGTTTCTTTTATTGTTGTTTGAGTAAGGCCAACATGACATATTTCGGTGTATTGGTAACCCTTTAATTTGAATCCCCACTTCTTTAAATTCATTAACTTTTTCTCTGATCAGCAATATAAATCTAACTTTAAATCATTAATTTTAATCTCTCTGACATTCTGTTTTGAGTGGAAGTCTGGATTTTGTACCACGCGTAGTGGATTTAAAAACATTAAACAAATTATAACGTTATTATTTTTCGCGTGTACCGAAAATATTTCAATTCTCTTGTACGCTTGGAAAATCATGAGTACGAATGGCGCGTGTGTACACGGCTGCGATGAGGTAGATCGCGTGTCGACCAAGCAGAGACAGTTTTATCAGATGCATGACGGGTAATATACTGTATTCGATTTTATTAGTGATAATCCGAGAGCACGATTAATCTGATTTCGCGGATAACGGGAGTCCAGATAATCGGTGCTCCGCTGTATTTCGATCTTCTGCCATCGAAGCACTTTGACGCAGTAAATTTGGAAAAACGATATAATCCTGTCGGTCAAGATTATCTACCGATATTTATGCCACGGCCGTAATGTACTGTCCATACTTTGATAAAAGTGAATTTTAAAATAATTCCATCGTCAGCCACAAATATCCTCGGACATATCGTTAGTATTGATTAAAGCTTTTCCAAATTAACGATCCCAGCTACAGTTTATACGACGGACATTTCGTACTTTACGATATAATATCTTAGGATATTATACAAAATAATAGATGTTAGAAGTGTTCTTGTATTCTACAGTGTGCCATATTCGAAGGAGTCGGCTCAAGGCAAAATGAACACATGGATTTATGCGAGAAAATCAAAAGCTTCTGGACGCGAATAAAAATAATACAAGATAAATATCCCCGCACCTTGTTATAAACTTAGTTCTAAAAAACTGCGCATCCAACGTAACCCCCAGCACCTCCACAAAAAGAACATAAAAATAACAACTTTCACAGCTCCACCAACCAACACAACATACAAGCGTCTCAATAACCCCACGCTTACACCCACCCAACATACGCAACCTGAACAATAACAATAATCAACAACACAAAACAATACCTTCAACAATAACCATCAACTTGCCACCCTAAACTTCGAGCAATCGTCAACCTCGCTTCCCAAGAAAGCCCAAACGCAGCAGCAGGAGGAATTCATCGCGATAAAAGCACGGTGCCTCATCGCGCTACGATCGACGAGGCAACGTCGATGGGGTACATGGTAAATTCTCCGTGCCTCTATCGGCGCAACAATTTCGCTCGTCGGTTTATTCCTCGAGAAGCCGGCGCGTAAATGCGGGAACACTCGCATTCTTCGGGACGATTGGCGACATTATTCGAAGAATCCGGGGAAGGGACTGGGCGGGAAGGCGTTTGCGGATATTCCAAGGCTTCCAAAGGTATCGGGGGACGGCAAGGAAACCGGCGCACACGGCGCTTTTCAGTGGTATGCGGGGGTACCTGCCAGCAGAGTCACGGACTGGAACGTTTCTGGAGGCGCAGCCGGTGTACAAAGTCGTAGCTCGCGGCCCTTTCATTTGTAAACGAAATTACAGAATAAGGCTGAGGGGGCGAAGGAGGAGGGTGGCTGGAGGGGGCGGTTAGGAAAGGGAGAAAGAGGCAGAGAGAACCGACGTCGGCGTCGAGGCGAGGACGGTTATGCGGCGAAGCCGGTAAGGTGAGGGACTGTCGAGGAGCTGCTAGAAAAGGGGCAGGCGGTAGGGGGGTGCATTTTACTCTGAAGCAAACGGCTCAAAGGAAATTAAGGAGCATTCACTCTGCGAGAAGCTCCCGCGGAGAAATATCGTCTGCGTAGCGAGGGAGGGGGACGAAGGCGGGATATGGCGCGGAATACGAGAATCCCTTCTGAGTCTTTATCCGTGGGGGCGGCCTTCCCCTTCCGCGCCCCCTCACGGTGCGAAGATTAAAATGCCTTCTCTATTCTCCAAGGATATCTTGAATCGGTATAACATTTATACGAAGCAAAGTGGCTTTTATATTTTTCCTCTGAGAAGAATCGACGTCGATTTAACTCGCTATCCTGATTTACCTAAATCGTCGTGTTTTTCCTTATATCGAAAAGGATGAACCATGATTCTTTGGTATACAGGACTCGTATCATCATCCTCCTCTCACACCCAGGAATAATATTACATAACGCAGAATCGCGCGAGCATTTTATTGATACGCTCATTCAATGTCCCTCACTCATAAAAAAAATCATCACCATCCACCATGAGCAAAAAAAAAACTCTCTCGAGTCTTCTAATTATTTTCCAGGCCCCCCATTAATTTTCCACCTCTTAAATTGAAGCTGGGCGAAACGAGCTTAAAAGGAGCCCTCAAGTCGTACGGCAAGCCGCGATCTCGCTGAAAAATGTATGACTCCGCTTCCCCGCTTTCCCCAAATTCTGATTTATGCTGCAGGAGGAGCAATAAGGTCGGTGGGTAGGGTGAATTCTCGATTAAGCTCCGCGAGCAAGGCGGCTTGCTTGAGCGAGGCAGAGGCACCATTGCCCTCGCCCTGTTTTTCATCCCTTATTTTGCCAGAGGGTGTAGAAGAGGGTCGGTAAGACGGGGGTGGCAGTATGGCCGCTTTGCTCGGGACTCCGCCCTCGAGTGGCTTCCCTCGAAAGGGGAGAGAACTTGGAAAACCTGACTATCCTACAGGGTAGTACAAAGTACGTACTTACAGCGTAGCGAGAGATGGAAAGGGGGGTGAGGAGGTCGTGCCTGGTGGGGGCGGCGGATCAACGTTATGCAGGTTGTACTTCGCGCGCGTCTTGTTGGCCGGTTATTTATAACTGGGTCCTTAACGATCCTCGCTCGGGAGGCATCGTGATCCGTAATGCGCTTACGAGAACTTCCGCAGGCCGATAAAAAGATTACGGGACGCTTTAAGTCCCTCGTGACACCGAAGGAGCATTCGAGGGACGCGCTGAAATACGTGGAATTGTCCGATAGCGCTTGAATGAAACGAAAGTAGGCGATGTTGGTTTGAAGTGGAAAATAGCGTTCGAGGAATATTTCTGTTTTTATGGCGTAACGGTCAAACTGACAGTGGTCTCGGAATGCCTGTGGCTGTTTAGAAAATACTGATACGTCACCTTGAATGATGACGAGTCTTGTGAGAAGAAGGATGCTAAGGCCTCGCGTATATCAGGGGAAAATATCGATCAAGTATTATATTATTAATTCGTATAATATATATTATGTAATGCATATTAGAAATATGCTGTTTATAAGAAATACGTTTTACGTTCACGAATATTGGCAAAGTCGACGTGGATGTATGGACTATGAGAATTCTAAACCTGTCACAGCGCAACCGCGAAAAAATGAAGAGCGCTAAGAGCATGTCGAACGCGCCTGACTAGGTATGTTAAACTTTTTATAGAAGTTCGAATAGCTTGACCTCTTAGTCACTCGTATTCGCGTGACACTTTCTACGCCCCAATCGAAACTCCAAGGAGCAACCTGCGCACGAGAGAATCTTGCACCGAGGGAACGTTATTGGGGCGAATTACGAGAAACTTGGGGAGTATCCAAATTTTATAGCAAAGGCTCTCTTACAAAATCAATTTTCTTCTTGGCCTCTCGTATCTTTTCTGTGCTTTTGAGGGGTTCGAATAGAGAAATCTAGAAGCAAGGATCCCGAGAATATTTCGTACGCCATAAAAATATTGTCCAATTCGTTCGCAGAGAAATTCGAATGTTTAACTATTATCGAATAAATGTCCAATGTTCTTACTTGTTCCTCTGCATGGCTGGTCACCTCGTGGCACTTTTGGGGCCCAAATCGAGATGCCGAGGACCGGCGATCGCGGAAGAAAATCGTAAACTGACCAAAGGGAGCGTGTCCAGGAACTGGTCAGCGTGCCCCACTCTTCCTGTCTCCCCCTGAGCGAACCTCGAGCCCCCGGATATGTGGGAAAGGAAACCAGTTTCGCGCCAAGGAAGATGGACAATCGGCTGTGGGTCAATCTGACTCGGACACGAGGAAGGAGGAAAAAGGCGAAGAAGACGAGGCTCAAACCTGTTCTGGGTCAGGGCGAAGGTCCGATGACCCAGACAAGGGATTAAACTTCTTGTTCCCCCTCCTTAAAATTCGACCGGCAGCCTTCCGCTCTGTGGGAAAACTGCCAAAAACCCGGCGCGATTTTCATCATCGAGAAAACTAAAAGTCCCCATTTATAATCCTGACCTCGACGTTATCACGTACGCCTTTTATAATCGGCTACTATCGCCACTTCGGTCGACGTCCACGATTTAAATCGGATTTGGATCTCTGGATGCTGGTTCAAAGTAAATGCTTTATGAATTTTTCATATCTACCAGCATCGTTTACTTTAGAATGCGTCACGAGTAATTCGTTGGTCCTGGAGTTTCGTGTATAAATTTCCGCACCCATCGCTAATATCGTTAAGTCATTTATCAGAATAATTGCTAGGATGTTTATAGCCTGTATAAATATCGCATCGAAGAAACCAGAGTTAATGACCAGGGTCGTATAACAGATCCACCGAGCCCCCTTCCTCCTATACCAGATTGACACGAAGTTCGAATACTGCTTGCTTTGCTAGCCACCTTAAAGTGTATATTCCGAATTAAATCTTAGCAGTCGGTGGTTAGCATACCAGACGAGGTGTAGCGATCGATATCAATTCCAAACAATGCCTCGAAGCACCGTCTATGTGTATTCAATGATAAACAAAGTCCGGCACGGGAAAAACTCAAAGAGGCTGAACGAGGAACGATCAGCTTCACAAGCCATTCGGACGCGCGTAAAACTCGAACGCCTCCAAATGCTCTTAACGCGCTTGAATTTCATGAACATCCGATAGGCTTAAAATATTTATACGATAATTCTGCGCGTGATTACGGGGCAGGCCGCTCGTACAATTTGCCAGGAGATTATCGTGCTCGGGGCCTCGCGTATTGCGCCGCATAATGCAACGTTTTATTCGCGTTACATCTGGTTGATGGGAAACGAGAACAACCGGATCCGGCCGGACAGTTGGGACCAGTCTCGCCTCCTTTCCTGCCGCCGAATCGGCGCAACGTCCAGTTAGACCAGTTTTCAAATATTTCTGGGACAGGACAATGTCCAGGGCAAGGGCAGATGCGGCGCCCCCGAAAAAAGGGGCCTTGTCCCAGAGTGAAATTTACTTTTTGATTCAAGTGTCCCGAGGCGGGATGGATTTATCGCGGGCGCACCGAGCTTTCTTCCTCGCGCAAGAGCGCGTTCCTTTTGCTCCCTTTCCCCGATCCTGCAGCCCTTCTTCGAGGGCTGAGGGAAACCGCCGACGGTTCGATCAAAGAGACGTAAGAGAATCGTGCCTTTCATTGAGGCCGCGTGCACACGGTGCCAGCGGAAGGATAATGACGGCTAACACCGGCGGCGTTCATTAAGAAACTTTAATTAAGTTCCATCGGATTTGGGGAAACGCCGTGCGAATAAGAAGTGCGCGCCAGGGCGAAATCAATGCGAGCCGCTTCCTGGGATGGATTGAATTACCGCGTTATTTCTCTCTTCCTCAGCGTTAACTTGCCATTGGCGCGTCGGCTAAACATACGCTGTAACGTCGTGATGGAGTTGTCATCGCGGATTATCGATTGCCCCATCTCGGGTGCACGTAGCCGACTGTGAATAAAATACACTATTTCCAGATTCATTGTTTTTGCGACGATCCTCGCTGTCGTTAGGCGCGAGTAATCGGGGCGCAAAAAAGAATCGACGCGCTCCTTTGCACTTTGATTAATATCGATACCGCACGCGGAACTTGCGCTTTGCGAGGGTATTTAATACGATAATGTTAACGCTGATAGTGCAGTGGGGATTAGAAAAGAAGTAATGGGGGTTTGATCGATTGAGTGAATAGAGCGCCATAGACGAAAGATCGCTCGAGTGTCTTATAATATAATATATCCACCATTCTAGCAGAGAATAACGCGTCATTTCTTGGAGATATTAAAACGCGATTATGAAATAAAAAGCTCTAACATTACTGAGAATAAACTTAAGTAAATATGCAATAAATACTCTTGTACAGGATACACGACAAAATAACGTGTCGTTATTTACAGAGAATAACTTCGATCAAAGTCGTGCTGTAGGCGGCTATTATTTTTCTAACATCGTCGCTGGAGTCGAAGTGGAAAAGGAACCAGCAGAGAGCTCTTAGGGGTAGTTGGCGTGCAGATTCCAGGATGGTAAAAAAAAAAGCGCCGAAAAGAAATCTCCCTCGGTAGCAGCGACCACCGGTCAGCGGCGTTTCTCTTTTCTTCGCTTCGCCATTAGCCCAGCGGTGTCGAGCCAACAATGCAGCCGAATCTCTCGCGTGCGGTCAGTTGATCATTAATAAGCAATTATTCGACGCCTCATTAGACGCATAAGATTCCATGCAACAAAAGGCCTTGTCGGCCAAAGAGGAAGAGGAAGAGGGAGGAAGGGAGAGAGAGAAAGAAACAGACGGAGAACGCATATATCATGGACACCTTGTTCGAGCCTGGCGTGTGCATATAAGAATACATGGATGCATATGGTCAAGCTCTATGCGCCTTTCTATGAGAGCAGCCCCGAGGCATCGGCACCCCTCTGTCCACCCCGTTGCTAAACCGCCACCGAATGGCACTGGTCAGTCGCCACGGCCTTTGTCAAAGAATCGTACTTCAATTTGGAAGCAGAGTACGCGCGATTCTTCCACTCGAGAATTTATCTTTTTGATTTTATACTTCAGCAGAAAAGTCCAAGCGACATATCGTCGGATTCTACCGGCCTCTGACTTTTAATGTTGTGCTCGTTTCAATTATATTGGGGAATTTTAAGGGATATAAGGAATTAAAAGGAGTCAGACTAAGAGTATTATCGATCGTGGAAGGATAGATTAATATGGTTATGTTATTCATTTTATGCTCTCATTATTATTCTATTAATAATGTATGGGGAATTATATAAGTATATGCGACATCAAGATATAATGTTGACATAGATTTGAGGATAGCTTGATACCCTGAAAAAACGCATTTTGGTACCTCGAAAGTTGACCCATTAACGATCAAAATATTTTTTCACCTTCCATTAAAAGTTGAGCCCTTAACCTCGTTAATGTTGCCTCGACAAATTGCATTACTTGGAGTGCCATTGTAAGAGAACTCCAAGGACTAATGAGGTTAAAATGAGTAGTCGATGGGAAAGACCGTATCCCATGAGTCAAGCTAAAACTCGAATCCCCGAAACGAGTATCGCTGGTACACCATATAAACTTCTTTCTAAAAATCCAACGAAATCCAAGCGAACTCCGTGGGATTTGAAATTTTGTCGGGCAGTATAACAAACTAGCAATTCTACTCACTCATAAATAATTCAGGTTCCACTAATTTAAAGCGCATACCATGGCCAACGAATATTCCAACGAAAACCGAAATATCCGTACTGAAAAGTACAGGTTACTTTAACATAAATAATCTACTTTCTACAGCAATAGCACTTCTCGAAACTCGTATTCTCTCTCTCAACAATCACTATCAAGGGCCATACCGCTCGATAGTTTAACACCCCCTTAATCGTACATCACTACTGTCAAGGCAAACATCGGGACGATTATGCTCATCGGAGTAAATGATTAACCGACTCACGGGCTCTTCGCGTAAATAAACCATTCTTGCCTTTCACGCAGGATCACCGATCAACCTCCAGGGAGTCTTCTGCGGACCTTCACCGGGGAATCGCGTATCCGTCGACGGCACGATAATATGGCGGCCAAGCATTGGGACTCACGGACCCTCGGTGTACCTCGCGTCACCTAGGGACCCCCAAGGAGCCTGGAAATAAACCACCTTTCGACGTACACGTCCAGCCATGCGTGAACAAGGCTACGTTGATAAATATGACGAAGGAGAAACGAGAGGGAAATGGGATGAGGAGAGATCGAAGGAGGCGGCGGAGGCGGAGGCCGACGGGGTTGCTTCACGGGGGGTTGGAAGGAGGGAGGAAAACGGAGAGGTACCCCGCAGTGGGCGCATGCGGATGGTAGTCGCGAGCATATAAGTAAAGTTTGTTCGCAACTTATAATAGGGACGCCCTCCCCCTCCCGCCTTCGCCTCCTCCTCCTCCTCCTCCCTAACCCTCTGCCCCTACCCGCCTCCACATCACGAGAAGGATGAGGTACCAAGGTTTGAGGCTAGGTTACTCCCGCAGACGAACTTGCACGGTAATAGACCGTGCAGGTGCAATCTACGGCGGCAGGCAAATTGCAAAGAGGACTAGCTCAGGCAGGACGTGGTTATCGATGCTTTGTGCCCCGTTCTCGGAGCGTCTCTCTTTCTCTCGTTCCCTCGCCAGCGGCCTAGCCGTAGTGTAAGCCTGCGCATCGGTCTCCGCGTTTTTTTGAGACTGAAGATGCGATTTTGAGTGGGCCGCAAGGATTTCCTTGTACTTTGTGGATGTTTGTATGTTTTCCACGTCGCGATATTAGGATTGAGCGAAGGCGAGGTCTAAGGTGGAGAGAATTGCTGAAGTAAATTTCGAAATTGAGAAAATGTGGGATAAATGTTTTTAGACGGAGAGAAAGTTCGAAGGTGACTCGAATTGATGGAATGTAAACAAGTTATTTGTTACATACGTACTGCTATCAAATCTAAAGTACGTGAAACGCTTTTTAATAATGCGTTATCGAGGTTTCGTCTTTTATGCTCTCGAAGCTCATTGAGTTGAGATAATTTCTGCAGGTCGGTTTTATATGGCGGCGTCGTATAAAGTGTAGTATTTGAAGTGTTATCTAGAAAATCATCTGGACGCAGAGGGTGACGCCTCTCGTGCAAGGGGCATCCCCTTATGCCTGGCCCATCTGGGGTCCTAGGCGGGGCCTGCTTACCTCTAGTAGTCAGAAATAGGAGAATCGGAAATATGGGGGTTGTACCAACGCTGTGGCCAATGATACCGACTCGCGTCATTACTTTAACCACCATTCTACAGTTTTTGAGCTGACAAGTATAATCGCGTGTACGTGCACCAATTTTCCTCCGAGTAAATTTCTACGCTAAAGCGTAATATGCTTTATAATCAAATATTAAATAAATCATAATTTTCCATTTTTTCTAAAGCAGTCATTCATTGACATTAGTAAAAGATACTATTGTCAGGTCAGAATCGATAACCAAGGACTTACAAAAATGCATGCGTTATATCTGAGAACATTTTAAGTACAGTATTTTTTAATGTATAAACGTAATGCAATAAACGAGTATAAGATGTTTCGCTAGATCTTATGCTGATTTTGTATAATTTATTTTGGCAAATCACGTGAAGGACGAATTAAATTAACATTTACGACCGGTCAATAAAAAAAAAAATGGTGATAGCCCCGGGACGAGCAGTAAAACTCTCTTGTACTTTACGAGGCCTTAAGTGGTCCTAAACCTCGTACTTCCAATTGAGCAGATAATTCTTCATGTGGGGTAACTCGTGAATTTCCCCGACGAAATAAACTCCTTTCTTCTCCCCTTCATAACGCATTATGCTCGAAAATTCTTTCCTTCATCGCTGTACGTTTTTCATTTTGCATATACGGACATTGTGCTGTCAATGGTTAAAAGTGATTTTGAACAATAATCACTAGACCAAAATAGGTATATCGATTTCTAATGCCAAAAAACTCACAAAAAGAAAAATGAATACATGAGGAAAGCTGCTATAAGGATTAAGTGGATATACATTAGAGGTAGCAAAACGTATTATCTCGCTTAATGCAGAATTTTATTTTAAAAATTATTATAAAATATAATTTATGTACTAAATACAGGACAAAATTTGGTGTAACGAAGAAAAGAGCATTCTTGCAATTTGCCTGTTAAATTCAACCATCGATAAAGTGGAATAAGAAAAAGTCTGATGATCAAACAAACTGCCGATGTCACATTTACTATTTCTCAATTCTAATTATTAATAAATTACTTCATTCTTACCGCATAAAACAACAGAAACAAATTACATTAAGAGAGAATAGCGTTAGTTAGCGACAAATGTACATAAAATTACTCTTGTAGCAATTCCAAAATAATTTTTTGTATTATTCACCGCTGCAGAAAAGCTCTGAGCGCAGTCGATATTAAAAAATGAAGGGGTTTTTAAAAATATACTGCAGATGACAGGATAATATAATTCCTGTCGGTAAAGCAGCCGACAAATGTTCGAATGGGCGCCGACAGATGTCGGCTTGGTTGTGATAGAAAAAATCAAGGGCTAGGGGTAGCTACCCTCGTTTCTTTTAAATTCGCACCGGTCGCTCCTGATCTAAAAAAAAAACAGCCCTCGTAATAGTATTGACCGCCTTTAAGGGTGCCATAAGCAACCTTATACCGCTTTATTATCCAGTTTCACGATATTCTAATGAACTTTACAAATTGCAGATGCAATATAGAGGTTCGAAAATTGCAGGAATATTTTTATAACACAAAATGTTTGCCTCCGATACATTGCAACATTATACGGAAATGCATTTATTACCAATAAAATTCTACTCGCAATCGTACATTCTACTTTTAATCTTCTACTACTTACGCATAAAACTAATTTCTTAATAATAAAGAGAATGAAGTTAAATAATTAACATAAAAATCATATTCTGCCAAAGCTCTCAAGTAGAGGATAAAATAAATACTCGATTCTTACAAGGAAATATAAGCTTTCATTTTTAAAATGCTTTATTATAATTATCAAAAATGATCACATTATAAATACATATCGCATTGTAGAGATAGCCTTGGAGCCAATGCAGATATCATATCCTGTATTTCCAATATAGTCGTGCCGCGCATCCAACGATCGACGCTCGCAACCTGAAAATTCCCACATCCAAAAAATTCCCATACCAGAAGTAATCCAAAATCTGGATCCTCCGCAGCAACCTGGAATCTCGCAAAGAGATTTCACAATGAATCATTTCTACGGCACGGCGGCACCAGATCGGTTATTGGTCGAGTATCCAAAATCGTGGGCGCAAAACGCGCCCTCCGCCCTGGAGCAATTACTGGCAACCCTCGGTGGCTCTCCCGAATTCTTCCACCCACCCGTCCGTCCGTCCCCCGCCCGCGGAGAATTATTAAAATCCAGATTGAGACGAGGCGGATCATCCGCGAAATTCCCGCTCCCAGGCACGAAACAAAACCGGGTGCCCCCCCCTCACCCGCTAATCGAACCAATCTGCACCAGTCTTTCAGCCGCCAGTCTCGATGAAAATCTCTGCGGAGACCTGCGGGCTTGTCTTCTTTTTCCTCCTTTTCCTCAATTTATTTTCGACGTCAACCTCCAAGATCGTTTGGCCTTCTGTTTAACGCGTTCACTGCTAATTACGAGACACCGTGTAATAAGCATGCATATCATCAGCGCCCTACGAGATATCTCTTAATACTTTTTCTCCCCCAAAATATCACAAATAGCACTACAAATATATATATATATATATATATGGACAATAATGATAATATTATATAATACATATTTTTTTTTATGTCATCGGGAGAGCTTAAGCCAAAAAAATGTTAATACTTGCCCGTAAAGCTGATCACAATTTGGCGCTCTTATCGTAATATTATTGTGATATTGTTGGCATAAATTCACCTTGTAAAGTAAACAATATCGAATAAAGTTCAAGTGTCGCAATTAAATTATATATAGTACGGTATACATCGTCTTTAGGGCCTACGTTTTAAATTGCATCCCTTCATCCTATTTCTTACAGCTGCATTGTCTTTCGCCGTAGAATTGCGTCTTTATATCCTCCGTCTTTTGTCCTTTATCCTTTGGCTGTAGCCTTTACTTGTTTCTCGTTAGTCTCTTATATTTTGGTTTCGCTCTTACCTCTTTTGTCTTTGGCCTCTCCTTTTTCTTTACCAACCTTTGACTTTTGTGTTTTATCTCCTGTCCTCCTTTGATAGACGTCTCCGTAGTTTCTCGATTCGGCATCGTGCCTCCACCAGAACTTCTACTCGGAAGAATATATACTTGAACATCTTATCGCTATTATTATCGTCAACCACTTATTCATTGGAAGCCTAATAGTCATTCTCTATGGATGTGAAAATAGAAGCCCGCGCTCGCATACTTCTTTTCTCCTCTCTTTTTCTCAATCTTCCTTTTCCTGCATCTTTGTTTCCCTACCTTTTTACATCCTGCCTCGTGCATTTTTTTTTTTTTTTATCGTCGGTTACCCCACATCTCAGCCTTATCGGAAACGACAGATTGCGCTGCGCGTTACGTCATCGAGTTATTGCGCTTTCACGTACGCAATGGCTTTCTCGTAGAATGAAATTCCAAAGCGGCTCGCAGACCCGCACTGCACCGCTTTTAACCCTCCTCCTGCTTTATAACAACCAGTCACGCTCGTGTCGTGCATTGCAGTCTATACATAAAGACGAGTGTAAATCGTGCCCTGGATCGCGGGCTCGTGTCGAAATGTTCAGCTCGATCGATTATTGTCGTCGCGGATGTAGGATCGTCGAAAGTGGGACGAATAGATCGGATCGTCGCGTTTGTTTTGGGCGGGGATGGCAAGCTGCGTTCTTTTTGTAAAATACTCGTTTGCTTTATGATTTTATTATGGTGTGTATACTTTAATCGAACACTATGGATATTTCATAGGGCAAGTAGGTGTAAATAAGAAAATAAACGAGCAACGTCCTGAATCGTCTCGCGATTGAGCGAATAAACAAGTCGTCCCGAATGTCGAGAAGAATATAAACGGCTTTTAATATCGGAGCGAAATAAAAGATTGGTTGTTTCATTCGATTCAACAGCCACTCGGAAAATATGGTCCAGCAGCTTTTCTTCTCTTAATTCATCTACTTCGACCGACAACCTTGATCTTAAACTTGTCCTTTTCAGACGCGATTTTTGCAGCTTCACGTTATAGCGCTAAATTAATTCGTCGACCTCGAGATTTTGGCGTCGGGGGATTAAACGATCGAATCATGACGATGGATGCGTTAGAGACACCCTTCCTCTTCGGAGAAGGGAAGATTTTTGGCACTCGACTATTCGAGGTCATACACGCAAACATCTATACACACATATTTTAATTTTTCTATTCACCCACATCGCGCTATTACTTAACAACGACGAGGGATATTAAGACACGAACGACACCGTTAGAATTTCTACAACGTCGCTAGAATTGCTTACTACGACACTAATAGGATCATCCTCTTGAATATCCTCGATGGCCGGATACTTGCGAACGGTTCTGTATAAACGATAACAGTCCCAAAGTAGGGGGCTCCCTATCTCCCGTTGTCGTTCCAAGGCTCCGCATGGAGCCTCGATTTTCCGCGGAAAATGCGCCCACCCTTTTCCCCTACCCCCCCACCCCCGTAACGATTAGTCCTTTAATTTGATCCGAGCTCCCGTGGGCAAGGATCTAACCGTGGAAAGGGGGGAAAGCACGGCGAAACGATCGAGAAGGCGCAGCGACCGATCGAGATACTTGCTCCCGCGGACCATAAAAGTGCAGCCTCCCATAAAGAGGAGAAAAGGAGTGGGAGCAAGAGGTGGATGAGGAGGAGGGAAGGAGAGGGGGGGGGGTATAAGCTCGGGCTGATCCAGTCACCTATAACCGTCGGTTATTCTGCCAGGTATATCCCAGGTTCGTTTCCTCGACCGATTGCGTCGTCGAGTTATTGCGACCCTTCAAAGGCAATATTTTTCTGGCCGTATTGCAACTCGCTTCCACCCCCCTCTCTCTATCTATCTCGATCTCTCTCTCTCTCTCTCTCTCTCTCTCTCTTTCATCCCTCCTCGCTTCTTATTCATGCGATGATACCGATGAAACATAAGGAGCTCGGTCCGCGGCCGCGGGTATACGGAAGCTATAAGGATAGGAAGAATGAGGGAACGCCGGTATTCGCCATATAGAATTTTCGATACCGCGCATCAACAATCGCGGTACCGCCTCTTACTACCACGACACACGTGCACCACCTATGCCCGGGTCATAAAAGTGTAATGCCTTTCGCTACTATGTCTCTTCATCTCTCTATATATATCTCTCTCTCTTTCTCTCTCTCGCACTTTTCTTCATCTCTATTTGTCCCTCTCCCTCCCTCCTCGCCTCTCTCGCTCCTTCCTTCTCTCTCACTCGCTCACGGATGTTCGGCACCATGCGCACACGGATGCGCGTAGGCGCGAATGTGTGCGCGCGAATTCAGGTGCACGCGCATGCACGTACGCGCATGCGCTCATGCGGATACACGTACGCGTACCTTCCGTCTCTCTCCCTCTTTCTCTATTATCGTCACTGTCACTGTCTTCTTCTCCGTTGCTCACCGATTCGGTCACACATTCATCCGCTCACTCACTCTCTCTCTCTCTCTCTCTCTCTTCGTCTCTACTTTTCTTTCGTTTTGCCACTGCAGAAGGAAAACTCCAGGCCGATCGACTCATCCGTCTTCGTAATTCCGGATGATCCTGCAGGGGCATTCGCGTAGGAATATGTCGTTTCATTGGAACGGTTGGGGTACGCGGATACGTCTACGGTCATTTTTGAGCCTCGTAAAATTTATCACGGCGCCCTCCACGCACGCTCTTATAAAACCGCGATATCCGGCGAAGATATGGTCCATCGGTAGCGCCGATATCGGCCGTGCAGAAACATAAAGCTTCCCTGGAAGGCCATGAAAGTGAATAACGGAATTTCGGAGGAACTATTGTGGCCCCCTTTCCCCGAGGAATATATCGCTTTTGGGACGATGCGTGAATTTTTCTCTCGAGGCTGCGCGGTCGTCTTTTTTTTCCATCGTGATATTGGTTGAAAGTGGATCGATGCGTCGTTCGTTATTATGAATCGCATAGGGGTGACTTTGGTCGATCGAAGATTTATGCGTATTAATGTCTTCTTTGAAGATAATTAATGTTTGTGTATATTTTAAGGGGGTAATTTTAGCATATTATGTAATATTATTTACAAGCTTTGATGGATTACTTTGATATATTCTCTGTAAGCTTTCACAGGTGCCAGCGGTTAATATCCGAGAATCGACGTTCTGGTAACTTGCCAACAAATATTCGGAAAATCATGCAAGAGGAAGGCCAACGCTTGTGAATTAAGGATAATCGATGGGAGATAAAATTAGTTATAATACATCGCAGTGAAGAACGATCCTTTTACTTATTCGCAAAGTTTGCGAGAAACGGATATTCGGTAGTATGAAAAAAGTGATATCGAAGTATATAAAAAAGTATGCCGAAAAAAACTCTCATAAATATCCTCCATCGAAAGATGCTTGCAAATTGCAAATCAGTTTTTGTTCTACACCCATTCGATAGTTTTGATCGCGTTCGCGTGTGTCGGTGGAGAATTCCAAGGGTCGAGCTCTGCACCGTTGGGGGAAACGCAGGAACGTTTGCGAAACCTGCGAATCTGCTGGTTACAGAAGGTGACTTTGAAACTTTGGGCTGGTTTGCACATTTCGAGACTCGTTGGTTTTCGCGGCTCGCGTACTCTCGACCCTCCAGAAAATTGCCTGCTCGGCGCTCCCACGACTATAATAATATCCGTACTCGCATCCAAATGTGGCTTCCGGATTTTTGCTGTTCCCTCAAATGGAACTCAGCGGATCGATCGATCTTTTATTTTTTCATCGAATGTTCCCGTACAAAGAATTTTTTTACACACAGCGGACATTATTATTCGATCGACGATACGCGAGAGAAATGTTTAATGACGTTATAACGCGACAAGGTATAATTACAAATTTTAGGACGATCAATACCAGAATTTATAAGCGTTTTTTGGAATATATATAACGTGCTTGTTGCCTTCGGAAGGAAGAGATACGATCAAAGCAGATACGCTTACGTCATAGCATTTCGACATGCGAGACTCAGTGACATTTCAATCATACAGGAACCTCGGTTGTGAAGTATCCTTGACCTCCATCTTCGATTGGAATCGAGTTATTGCGTCTGTCGAAAGCTCACCATATACTCCTGCGCTTATTAATTCTCTTTTTCGATTCTTCGTCCGGTCGTTCGTCGAGGGCGAGGGGCAAGCACATCGAGTTTCTCATTTTTAATACGAATTTTGGTGCGTATATTGCGTACATCGAGTATCAAAAATGTAAATTAGCTTCTCGTGGGTCGCTAAATCTTGCTATTGAAAAAATTAATCAAATCTACAGGCATAGTACGTACAAGCATCGCAAGAATTATTCGTGGATTCCGCGAAAAATAAATCCGTACATCGAGATCGGTTAAGTCACCTCGGTTTTTAGACTTCCTTGATTTTTATTTTCTTGATATACAACAAATATTTAAAAGCTATTACACAGTACACTCGCATATCATGTCCAATGATCGCGAAAATTCTTGAGTGACTTTTTCGAAAAAGAGGATAGTACATTCTATGTACATTTGTTTCTTTCGTGATAATTTGTTGTTTGGAGTTTTTTGGCTCAAAGGCCCTGCAGGAACGATCGTAGATATCGAGCAATCGATATAGCCTCCTGCGTAGCATCCAAGAAACCTGTGGCTTACCTACTCATCGTCCAAGCGCTCCGCCTTCGGTTCCTTATGTAAATTGCATTGTTTCCGCTGCAATTCTCACGTTCGCCCTCCCTCATGCAGCTTGTTATTCAGCGAGGTGCGGCAATGAGAGAGATTAAGAGCTGTAGGTACGTACAGGCCGAACCGCACCGTTGCTACTTCTATCTACCGTATTATTGTCGCTTTATAACAGTTTTTATACTTCCCGCCTATAGGCGCGACTGGTTTACGTTTTCTTCGGAAAAATAGCCCGACGTTTTTATTCGTTCAACCTGAAAGCTTTTCTCGAGGATTTGTTTTCTTTCCTCCTCTACGTTTCTTCTCGAATACGGTACAAGAATAATAATGCCCAAACTGTATTTCATTATTTTGATTATTATTTTTATTTTTCATTTCTGTATTTAATTTCTATAATTATCGATTATTTTATAATCTCTTTACGTATTCTTTTTAGAACGTATCTCGTGTTTTGGTTTGTTTAAGAGCGGTCGTTGGTTTTAATGTTTATTTGGATATGATATAAAGAAGGTGAGATACCTTGGAGGATAGATACCTTAGTTATTTTAACTGAGTTTAAGATGCAGTGTTTTCTAATTCGAAAGACCGAGACTATCGACGTTATCCGATTAAATCTATCGGTGCGCATTAAACGTCCGTCGGTTGAAAATAGCATGCATCTCGAATATAATGGAAGCTGTTTTAACAATAGAAAGACGTATCACCGTTACTGGATATTTAGATAGATATATTTAGGCAACTGCTCCTTCCATGTAATAATTATAGCTTGCAATCATTGCTCGCAAGGCTCAGTGTAAAGATATACATAATTCTAAATAAGAGGACAAGTAAGAGTAAACGTGTTTGATATTTAGATAGTTCCGTTATAAATATCCAGGAAGTAAAACTGGCACGAGGAGGAAAAGTAAATGGATCCAATTAATTCGTCATCCGTCTGTCACGATAAACCGATGGAAATTTTCTGAATATGGACTCGCTATTTCGCAGACTTTTCGTAAGACTTTACTGCACTGTCCTTTTGACAGCTTCCGTATTTCTAGTGTCAATTTTAGAATATTCGCCTCCTTTTTTTTTTAAAGCGGAATAAATCCATTTATTCGTACACCGAGGACATAGGAAGCTTTGTCATCTATGTTTAAAAAAAACCGGGATTCATCAGTTTCTTCCTCTTCTTCTATTTCCCTTCCACAATTGGAATTGCATTACTTCAAAATTAAAACGGCTTATATATCTGTGCTTAATTAGAGAGGATGGAAATTCTGTTTTATGTTCCTTCGTTTCACTTTCGAGGCATAAAGACAAATTCGAGATTAAGTTTCGCGCGATTATTAATGCAAGAGAGTTTTTCTCAAATACTTTGCCATATATTTATTATACACATTGATAGTGAAGTTCAAGACTGGGATTCGCATATTTTTCTCTATCCAAAGAACGCATCGAGAGCCCTTCCTTACGCGCAGCCTTTTTATTCCTACGCAAACGTTGACACGCAACCAACCGTCTTATCCGCGTTTCCATGGAACCGCGTGAGAAATTGGTCCATAGTAATGCTTTACCGCCTTTATCTTCGGTTAGGTTGCCTCCGTCGGTTTCAATTCGCGCAGGCTACGCGTCGCTCTCCTAATGTCGGATCGCCGGGTACAAAAGTCGTATTGTTTCCGCGAGAATTCCCGCGTTTCCCCTTTTATGGAACGCGAGCTAGGATGCCGAAGGCAAACAGCATCGGGAGTTACGTCCTACTTCGCCTTGTTCGATAATTTCGATACTTATCTCGCCCTTCTGTTCGGAATTACGGCAGGTGCAATGTCCATCGAGAGGAATTTATTCCACACCCTCTGCTTTTATGATTACACCATTGGATATTGGATAGTAATGTGCCTCGAATGCGAATATTGAAAGGAATAGCATTTACGCTTCTGAGAGTAAGAATTAAGTTTTCTGAAAAAATTGCTATAAGTATCACAGAATATTAGCCTTACAATATTCATTCATTTTCGCGAGATTTGTTAATCAGCGGCACGACTGAATTTTGTGGAAGGCGACGTGGGATACTGAAAGCAAAGAGCTTCAGGAGTTACGTCCTACTTCGCCTTGTTCGATAATTTCGATACTTATCTCGCCCTTCTGTTCTAAGTTACGCAGATGTATGCCGATGTCCATTGAAAAGAATCTATTCTGAGACCTATGCCGTAATAATAATTTGGATCGAAGGCGGCTGATATCGTTTCCCAAATCGAATTGTGAAACTCGAAAGGAGCCACGTACTCTCAAGTACTATATCCGAGGGTTTTTCGAAAAATTGAATTTGAATAAACAGCTTCACGGCATATTAGCCTCATAACGGATATTAATTTTCTCGAGTCCATTTTATTAGCGAGGCTACACGATTAAATTTGTAAGATATTCGGAGCATATTTAATATAACAAAGTTAGTGCGCCGTGTTTAAGTTTCAAAGGCGTCGTCCTGGATGAAACTTTGGTCTGAAAATATGAAGGGAGTAATTCATAATCATCGGACGTTGATGTTACGGAACGTCAATTTGCACGAGATAAATCTTGCTCTTTTTACTCCTCGCTGTAGGCCGAAATTCTTTTCGAACTTTTCACGTCGAAGTCTCGCACGCGTAATTCTGCATCGACGAGGTCTAAGACGAAGAATCCTCGTTTCTGCGATCACAATAATATCGTCATTAAATTATATATATATATATAATGTAATAACGATATTATATATAAAAGAATTTATATTATACATAAAAGAAAAATAGGCTATGCCTATTTATCTCGCAATAAAAATCTCTACTATCCGTGCCAAGATATCGATCTAACTTCTCGAAGACTATCTATATGGAGAACGCAGGATACTAAGAGAGTATCAACCAAAGCTGAAAGGCGAGGAATGAAAATAGTGGTAATGATAAATAAATAAATCATAATACGAATCTTTCTGAGCCATATACGGCCATGGCCTGGCATTTGTAAAGCGTCGGGAAATTGCGTCCGGTCTGCGGTATATATCCATTGAAAAATCGTATCGAGTGCAAAGGGTTAATAATCGTGATCTCACGGGACATATTGGCGGTGCTCGCGGATCGGCCATTGCGATTCCTCACCCGACTTCGGACTTTATCTTCCACGTTGGAAATGTGCTGGCCGAGGCCACGAGGTTTAACCTCTTAGCCACTATATGCCACTATACTGGCTTTTGCGCGTGTCATCGTTTTGAAGGGTACTTCCATATAGTGGTTCAATATGGAATCTAAGTCGTACCTTCTTCTGAAATATATCACGAGAAATTCTGTTATTAATCATTAAAAACATACGTTCGGAAATCATGATTTTTCCAACTAAAGGAAATACGGTTTTTCCAGCTATACATGATATTGACAGAGTGGATGATTTTCCATAAGGGATGATATGCTTGCTGTTACGTTTTAGAGCTAGCTAAAAATTTTCAGAGCTTTTCGGAGAATCATCGAAAGATTTCGTTTACATGAAAATTCAACCGCATTACTTACGACGATTCTTGGATATTTGTAAAAAACCTTGGTGTCACGGAGCAGGGAGTTTTCCATAAATACACCGAGTTTTGATATTCTTTCCCGAATGAAGTCATAATCGAGATACGGAGTAACCGTACAAAGTGAAAATCTCCATGACACTTAGGAGCCGGAACGCAACAGGAATTACAATAATATATCGTCCGTTGGCTCGAAAGGATCGCCTTTTATCATAATTTTCTTCTCCAAGTACAATAAAGCCTACGTCTTCGTATTATCTTATCAACGTTTTTTTCTTTGTTCTTACAAACTCGTTGCGCGAAAATGTACAAAGAAATTGTGACCGATTCGTTTATGAATCATATTTATATTTCTCATATTTCAAACCTTTATGAATCATATTTATATTTGAATATACCTCAAACTCGCGACGGGAAACTGTATAAAGAAATTGTGATCGATTCGTCTCCGACTGTATTCTGACGTAATTTCATACTAGAGAGCACAGGCGGATAGGGACGGCGGTGGTATATTGTTTAGGCGCAGTCCGCATCGAACACGGCTCGATAGAGATATAGCGTTGCGCAAAATCCAAGAGGCTAAATTTCTCCATCCGTGGAATCGCCGGTGCAAACGTTCTGGCCTCCGCAGAAAGGCGATCGATATAAATATATGTATAGCGGTTTCATCAAACGCGATCGTTCGCGAGCGGCACATTATTCTCCGGGCCTTCGAGCTGTCCCTTCTCCCCTCCAACGCCCCTGTCCAGCCCTCGGCCAT
This sequence comes from Ampulex compressa, assembly GCA_038496175.1. Classification (NCBI taxonomy): domain Eukaryota; kingdom Metazoa; phylum Arthropoda; class Insecta; order Hymenoptera; family Ampulicidae; genus Ampulex; species Ampulex compressa. Next base: position 87,504 of record JBCFXI010000191.1, on the reverse strand, counting down.
CCAACTGCTGATTTTTCGATAACAATTTAAAATACAAGCGGCCCGCCCTTCGTTATTATTTCGTCCGCCATTTTAATCTTGTCAAATTGTAATTAAATTTCCGCTTTAAATTATTCGCCCGATCGTCCCGTAACGAGAGCATTTATCTTAGCGCAACGTTGATATTTGCATCGTTGTTCCGCCGGTTTTTATCCAATTAAGCACTCGGCCGCGGTTTATACTCGCGCGCGGAGGCCCCTACTCGTTTGTTTTATCCTCCTTTAGCGGCATTTCGCGCGTAAATAATTTCCACCATCCGGTCGTTACACTTCGCTACCGGTACTTTCGTTTCTGGGATCGCACCTTTTGAAATTCGGGCAGAGGATGGGGGCTTTTTGTGACGACGATCGAGGGGCGATAAGGGAGTCTCTGAAGGAGGAAATTGATCGTTGAGAAAGCGAGCGTGGATATTTATGGTGCAGTTTGTTCGCTTAGTTTCTTTAAATACTGCCCGATAGGGTTAATTGTATTTATAATTGTGGAAACGTGAAAATAGTTTGGCGCGAGGATACATAAATATTCTGTTGATTATGAGTGCGTGGATCGAGTGAAGTGTGTGTTTGGGCTGTAAGGGGAGGAGAGAAGAGCGATAGAAGCAGAGTGCATGGCGGCACAGAGTAGAGAACAGAGAGTCGTAGAGTAAAGAGTCAAGAGTACAGAGTAAAGAGTCAGAGTCAGAGTACAAAGTCAGACTACAGAGTACAGAGTCAAAGTACAGAGTCAGAAGCAAAGTACAGAGTCAGAGTCAGAGTACAGAGTCAAAGTCAGAGTACAGACTTAGAGTCAGAGTACGGAGTCAGAGTTCAGAGCAGAGCAGAATTAGCGTAGAGAAATATACTGTATAAACTGTAATCACCGTAAATCTTAACGATACTAATGAACTATCCATCTTTATCAACTCAAGCCGCTGGCGGAAAAATACTCGAACCTAACTATCCACGCAAAAAATAAAAAATCCTAATCAATCCCCGCACAATCTCGATTAAAATAATTGGGTAATTTTATTCGTCCCTATTACAGCTGAGAAAATAGCCGCACTCCGACTCCGCTTTGTTAGTCTCGCTCTCGGATACTTCTCGCTATGCGAATCTTCCACGCGGTTATTAATCTTCGAACTTTCGACACTTCACGCGGTTCCAGGGGGTGGGGGGTAAAACAAGGAATTTCCAATTTCTTTTTGCCGCCCAGGCCGGTCCGAGGAACCTTGCTCACCGATTTTAAAGGGAATCGATCCGCGGGGCAAAAGAGGCCGTCGCATTTTATCGTTCGTACACATCGACCCATCGTACATCTTCCCTCCTCCGTGTGTTTTTTTTTTCGTCTTTTTTTTTTCAGGAGGACAAGGACAGTTTCTGGCGATGTCAAGTCCCGCTTGTAGCCAGATATTTTTATTCCCCCTCGTGCGCGGCCCCGCGTATCGTTCGATATCGCGCTCTTCGTCCTCCTTCCCCTCCTCCTCTTTGCCCTTCTCGTCCCTCGGCAGTCCCTTCCCGCGTAATTTTATTATTCGACAAATTGGCCAGTAACAACCCAGAATTATCAATATCCAACTTAGGCAGCGCGAATTGAGTCTGTGCTACGTAGTTACGTCCCCCCACCCCCCACCCTACGACTAACTTGCGTATAGTTAACTGATTGTGCACCGGCATGCGAGTGTATGATTTACATTTCTGTCGTGGATTTCCCATGTAAATTACGCGGATTCCCTGCTACGTTGTCCCTCTGTTTGTCGCTCCTCTTTCTCCCATCTCTCTCCCTCTCTGTCTTTGTCTTTCTCTCGGTTTCTCTATCCACCTCTTGCTCTAACCGTCTCTCTCTCTCCTTTCAACTTCCTCCCCGTCTCTATCTCTATCTCTTTCTTTCTCATCGCTCAGCTATCCGCGCATCCCTTTCTCTTTCACTCTCTGTAGCTACCTATCTCTTTATATCCCCATCTCTCTCTCTCTCTCTCTCTCTCTCTCTCTCTCTCTCTCTGTCTCTCCGGCACTCCGCCTTCTCTTACCGCGTTATTTAGCGGGCTAATGAAAGGGACAAAGCGTAGCAAGATTAACAATTACGCGTATTGTTTCGACGTACCCGATTGTCCTGCGATGCGAAGGTCAGAATCGGAGGAAAATGAGATACGCGGCTGGTAGATAAATGTGCCTGATCGATCGTCAAACCCTGGAACGTGTTATTAGCAATTAGGAGTGGATGAGGGCCGAGATAAAAAATTTATCCCGCGTCGATCCCTTCGATTCCAGCCCCGCAAAAACTTTTCCTGCCGAACTCGTTCGATCGAAATAACGAGCTGTGTATCGCTCGAGCCGAGGAGCTCGGTTTCGGCGATACGTTGTTTCTTTTATCCGATAACGCGGAGAGGCGCTGCCCATCCGTATTTTGTGGATTAGTTTGCTGGGTATATGTGGCGGATTAGGAAAACCGTCGTGCCCTTTGTATTTACCTCTCTGGTGATCTGTCGAGTCAGTTGTGAAATTGTGTGGGGATTTTTTACACTATATTCGCCCGTTTGCAAGTGGAATTCACTGTTTTGCGAAAGAAATTCGAGCGTTTGCTAAAGGAATTTCGTTCATCCTTTTGCAAATTGAATTGCATTGACCCTTTTGCAAATGGAATTTCGTTCACCCTTTTGCAAATGGAATTCCATTCACTCTTTTGAAAATGGAATTTCGTTTATCCTTTGCAAGTGAAATTGCATTCACCCTTTTGCAAGTGGAATTCACCCTTTTGCGAAGGGATGAATTTGTTTTGTAAAAGGGCGAATTTAATGTTAAAAATCTGCATGCGCGATTTTTTGTTGTTGGATATACGGACGATAAAGCCGCGAAAAACGAGTTGCTTGATATATCAAAATTTAATGCGATTTATTTATAACGCGAATGTAACGTAATTCTTTGCATTATCGGTACTGATATTTGCAGACGTTGGATTAATCGGTACATCGATTGTCACCGGTGTTGCTCGGACGAGATCCGTGAAGTTACGCCTTTTATACGTTGCATTTTGTTGTATCGCAACCGATTGGTCCCGATTTTCAATATTGAAATAAATACGTCTATCGATAATAGCTGATATTTTATATAAAAAAATATGCAGCGATAAAATATAATTGGCAAAAAATGAGTAATTTCGGAGAAAAATAATATGTCGGTGCGATTTTATAAACGTTACAAATTTTCCAATTACTCTTTTTCGGCACAATTTTGGAACAATTAAATTTTCCTCGATTCCTTCTCGGACTTTTCGATTATATATTTATCATTAGTCGCTTGTTTGTCCAAGAATCAATTATGTATCTTGAGGATAGATTTTCCGAAGATATCGATTTTCTGGTCCTTCGAGTAAACGAGCGAAGAAAAGACGTTAGAAGTGTCGCGGTGCTTTCGTAGGAGGAATAAAAAAAGAAGTTGGAAAGTCTGGCCTCTCTGTACGCGTGTAATTGCGAAAGTTTTGCTATTGACCAACGCGTCTTGTCCTATGCGGCAAAATTTCCAAGCGACATTCTCGATCGATGGATTACACGTCGACCAATGTCAGATTTCATCACTTATTCTCCGGTATCGGATCGGTTTATTTCCAATAATCCGTTCTATCGTCGGATGAATCATACAGAGAGGCACAACAGAACCAAACTCGATGAAACAATCACGCGTCATCCGTCCATTTGCCTCATCGATTAACTCCACGAAGCAGAAAAAAAGTAGAGACGATCGACAAAGTTCTCTATTTTATTTTTCAAACCTCAGATAGTAGAGTTAATCACTTTGACTCTAGCATACGAGAGTTTTATTTTTTTACATATTTTCCAATACGTATTTTACACTACAGAGTGTGAAGTTTATAATAAAATTCCCATTGACAAATTTAACACTATAATTACCAAACCAGTCAAAGTGACTGGTCGGTCGTTCCTTTAAAAAATTGTACTACTTTATAACGATGTATTTTTTTAGGATTTTCCATAATTTTCATGCAGTATTTACATCATTATTTTGATTTACCGAAATTTCCTTTTACTCTCCCCTTTTTTTTAAAGATGTACGTGGTGTTCTAAATGTGCCCAGAAAGTGGCTGGTAGTTCTAGTGTTTAAAAGACGCATGCTTTACGTTTGCATATAGTACGAAAACCATCTAATTCAGAATAAAGATAATTTTTATTGCCTCCGGATAATTTGTAGCGAGAGACATTTCGATTATAGCATTTTAATAGAGCAGATATATTCTCGTCTGAGCCACTAGTCTTCGCGAGTTATGCAGCATTGGGAACCAAGTTACAACTCGCTCATCCTTTGCAAAAATCGATGCCGAGGAAAGAAATGGCGAGAATATATACGACATTCGGTCGCATATCGATCCTTCGTTACGAAGATATCGATACACCCAGTGGTCTCGGCTAAATTACCTTCTTATTTCGGCTCGAAACTATGAACCTTCCCCCTTTTTTCTTCCTCGAACTTCTTATACACATTCCATCATCCAATATCCCCCGGATTTCCCCCTTTCTCGCGGGCTTATAATCTCGTCTCGCGGCGCATCGACGTGTCATAATGAAAATTGAGAAGGTCGGGCCTCTGCTCCTCTTTGTCGCTCGGTCCACGAATTACCCTTCCTTTCGACGGAAACCTTGGAAAAGATGGATCAACATAACGTTATCCATCGTGAAGCGAAGGCGAGTCTCGATACCAGCGGTTCCTCTTTATAATAGAATCTGTAACGTGTATTTATTTCACTCTTGTCATCTCTAAATATTCTTATCGGTTATTCAAGTTTGAATGCATACGTATCTCGTTGAATAGCTATAATCGATATATACAAAGTTCAGTCATTAAGTATTTATTACGGGATACAGGTTAAAAAAGGAAATTTGTGATTTTCAGAATCATCGCCAAGGGTTCGTCGAGATTTTTCGATTTTCACTCATTCATACATATATGGTCTGGATGCTAAAATTGTATTCCTATCTTATTTTCTGTCATGTATTATTTTACATATTTATTTCGCGTCCAAATTAAATTACAGTTTCGAGCGAGCCCCCTCCGTGTTTCGACAATCGATATATTCAGCCACGGTTTGCGCCTCTGATGGACGGAGTACTTCAATCCCTAACTTATACGTCGCCAATTCCGAGTGTCCAATGCACGATTATATCGTTGTTTTACGGATCAAAGAGCATCGAAACAAAAGCGAGTTTTTCCACGTACCTAACGGTTTCGAGTCGCGGCCCTTTGGCGCCGATCTCCTCTTCGTCCCCCCTGGCCATTCATTCTGAGGGTAGGTTTATCGAAATTAATTTCGATCGAGTAATTACACCGAGCCTTTGACGTACCCTTTATAATTTCGCAACTGTGTTTATGCATTAAACTCGTCAACTCGACGGCCGTCTAGTGTCGCGACGGGCACGAAATTATCCCGTGAGAAGGAAGGAAGGAAGGAAGGAAGGAAGGAAGGAAGGAAGGAAGGAAGGTTGAAATCAAAGTCGTCCCGTCCGATAATTCCAATAACTATGTTTACAACTCGATCTTCCAGCGTATCGAGGCGGCGGAAAGAAGTGGAAATAGGAGACGACTTTTGCTTAACGCGGTATTCCTAGAGCGCGTGGTTTTTTTTTGCGCAACGTGGTTCCACTGTAACCTGTTAAGAGAATTGTATAAAGAACGAGTCGAAGGGAGTGGGGCGGAGCGAAAGGTATTTTTGTGTAACGTGGTTTTCTTCGAAGATAGTATAGAATATTGGAGGAAGGAGAGAAACGAGGAGTGTGAGAAACAGCGATGCTGCAAGGATGTTCTTATGAATCATTGACCGTTATTACCGATTATTGAAGTGTGATGGGCCGAGAGAGTTGCAAAGGGTGAAGCAAAATGAAAAGAAATAGAGTAAAGGCGTTTAGAAATTTTTGATAAAATTGCTTAACACGGTACGCGCAGAGTCGCGTATCGTAGCTTCGTCTCGAATGCAAGAAGGAGAAACCATACGGGGAGTCATAAAAGCGTCCGAGGAATTGGAATCTCATTTTACAAATACAGCTCTTTCTGCGAGAATCATAAAGTTCGCAGGGGGTCTTCGCAAATATTTAACTTCGCGTCATGAAATTTACGAATAGCCATCGGGGGAGGAACGCGCGAGCGTGGATGGCTGATATTTAAGGAGGGCCAAAGACGGATGTAATATGCGGATGGGAATTTAAAAAGTAAAGAATATTCGAGGGGTAAGGGAAGACCCGATTGGATTATATCGAATAACGATGAAGGGGATAAAACGAAATATTTTATTTTCGATAAAAAATATTTCCATAAAAAATACATACAAACCCATGGAAGGGCGCTTCTCTATTATACTTTGCGATATAAACGATGTTTTAGATAGTTAGAAATATATAAGCGAGTACATCGATGGTCAGTGACCGAAGTTTACCCAAGAGCAATGCCTCGACCTCTTTAATTTCTAATCTTACGTCCAATAAAGAACAAGAGCAGCTAATCGAGTTTTGCTTAATAAAATTAACGATTGAAAAGAGCATCGTTTATGCCGCAGTCTGTATACTGGGATTACGAAGCAAAAGGAGATATACGCGTACATACTTATACCAGGAACAGAACGCGTGTGTGCCAGTGCTCGATATATCGATCGATCGGGCCAGTCTCGTTTTTGCAATGGCTCCTCGTATAAATTCCATCGGTTAACGATAGTTTTTGCCAATCTCCGTCCCGTCGCTTTGGCGCGCGGTTTAATCTCGTTATTCGGCAGACCGCCGGGAATAATCATAACCGACCACCGTTTATTTACACATCCATTTCGTCCATAATTTTTATCCCCTGCTCCAGTCGGCGCCAGGTACTTGTGTAGGGATATATTTCTGGCGAATAAATACAAAACGATTTTCCTACGAGATAATAGAGCGAGAGAGCTGAGTATATTTTCTAAATCGGGATACGTAACATTTTTTTTTAATTCATTTTCGGGATCGACTTCTGAGGTCATTTGGCCTGGGTATACATATCACGTGGAAGTACGAACTTCCATCCACTACACCATCGTAGCTCTGCTATATAATAAATATTTAATGCAATTATACATAAAATTTCTCACTACGAAATACTTTATACTATAATAAAATTCTCGTTTTAATTCGCGTCGTCGCACTGTTCGCTTCGAACGGCTTAGTCCGTCGCATCTATACTCTACGTCTCTCGTTACCTTTAATACCTTAGCTCCTTGAAGTTCTATCCCGCTTTTTCACACGACGCGTGAATTTATACACTCCCACTCTCATCCATACTGCACTTATATCGTTCTCGTTATTTTTTTTTGGTTCACGGACCGCTAAGATCATTTTTCGCAGGATCCATTGGTTTAAACATAGATTTTCTGATTACCACGAACTTAATCTTAGAGAATATATGGTAAATTTGGCTTCAGCTCTAGATAAATATATTATTATCTTTTTTTTTTCGAACTGGTTACAAATATAGTTACCTCTGCAATAGTCATACTTCTCATTCGAGAATCGAGCATGTTTTATGTACGAGCCGATCTCCTTAAACGTGCCGTATCAATTTCGTAGGATTTGAGGTAAAGTTGTACAGCTTCTGTACTGAAATACTTTTCTTTGAACGATACGTGGCAAGGGTCTATTAACTCGTGCACAATATAGTCGTTGGAAATATAGCCGTAGAAGGTGGTCAAATGCTTGTTTCTCGGTTTACAGGGACGATTATGCTGTACGCGCGAGCGGATTTTTTCAAACATCGCGAATCGAGTTTCGGAGAATTCGAAGCAAAGCTGGCTTGGATTCTATACCGACGTATTTTCCTTTGAATAATCTACGGTAAAGGTTTTGTAGCGCGTTTACGAGGCAGGAAGTCGGCGGAGGTACCGTACCAAATATGAAATTGCAAATGTGTTTATCTCAGGGGAAGTGGAACTGCGGACAATTAGGGTTTACAAATATGCTTGGCTAAGCCGATTATTTCGGCCCGAGCGCATACTTACGTCCATAACGCAGGATACACCGTGGCAGGCTGGATAAAAGCTCGTAGTTTCTCGAAAAGTTGCCGCAAAGCGCGCCATTTATTCTTGGCCCTTTTCTGCACGTTATTATACGCGATAAACGTCGCATTAAGAATTGATAATACGCAAATGGTTCTCTTTCGGCAGTTCTGCGGGAAGAGAAACGATCCTTCACCGCGTTATGTTTCGCCTAGGTGCCGGAAAATTGTTTCGAACCATATACACACGCGCTATTAAATATGGGATAGTTTATGCAAATTGAATAATCTCGCAACAAATTTTGCAATTTTCTTGAGAAACTTAAGAAAAATATTTTGAACAATCAGAATCGCGAGCATCGTTCAATTTTTTATATGTACTACTATAGTATATCTATACTCATATCTAGATATTCATAGCAACCAATACTTTCTCATTTACTATCGAGGTACAAGCGTAAGGTTGTACTACTGAAAGTTGAAATATCCTTACCTAATTCTTTAAATATCAGCTACCCTACGCTATGATCACAGAAAACCAGTTTCGTTTGGTTTCGTTTCGACGATCCATCTAATCGTTCTCAAAGTTATTCGGTAAACGATTCTAGCCGCGAAAGTGACGCCAGTGATATCGGAGTAGAACACGCTTTGTCCGTAAATTTTGCAATATTCCATTACACAAAGCTGACCGCTTCGAGCGATATCCTACTCTGCAAAAATATTAAACCACCACTTATTCGTTTATCGTTATTTGCTTTACTAATAAATCAAATAAACATCGTTCCGAGCTAAGAACACAAAAATAAAAGACACTCGATTTAATCATATTACAACAACCATAAGCAAACAACTCGATAGCAGCATGAGAAAACCGCGTACATTCTCGAAACAGAGTCGATGTCGGGGAGGATTCGAATCCGAGTGGTTCGTCGACAGTGCGTAGAAAATTGAATCGCAATCGGTAGTCTTAACACTTTTTTTCGGGCCTTTTTTTCATGAATCTCCCGCGACTTTGATCGTTGGATAAAATCGCGATAAATTGAAAACCATCTCGTTCTTCTCGAGGAAACTTCTGGGAAGAAACGATGTGAAGCGTTGCCTAGCAACGCAAACACCATGCGTACAACGTCCATGGTATTTATACCATACTCGCCCTCTGGCGCAAATCTATTAAATACGTACTTTTACGTCAACGGTGGTATTAAAGATTTCAACAAACCACAATCTGGTCAATTGGGAGAGGAAAGCGGTTCAAACCACCGTTTCCCGTTCGTCAAACATTCTTCTGCAATAACGTATCTCTTTGTACAATCATGGAAATTCAGCAACGCCGGTGGAGAGAGAAAAGTCACGCGTACGTGACAGCGGCCGATAGCGGTCAGTAAAGAGTAGTCACGCGTACGCGATAGCGGCCGGCAAAGTGTTAAGACGAGCAGTCGCCGATCCTGGCGGCGCACAAGGGCTGGTTCAAGGGTCCCGATGGCCGCGTGTGCGGCCCATCTCATCGATCGATCGATATCGTTATACCTCGTGACCGGTAGACGGGGAATTACGTACGTGCCTGTGGCTTAGCTACTTACACTGGAGGCGCCTTGCCTCGATTCCTCATGTAAATTGCGTCGTTTCCGGTTGACGGATCACAGCCAGACGCGGAACGTTGCATTCTCTATGTATACGACATGCTCGAATCGATGCCGCCTCCCCTCGTCCCTTCTTCCTCCGGAGGCGCCTAGACGCGCACTTATCCACCCCCGCGGTTCCTCCCCCTTCCTTCCTTCCTTCCTTCCTCCCCCCTTCTCCCGCCCCTTCCGCGCGGCTGGGCTCTTCCACCCTGCTTCCGCGGTTCGCCCTCGACGTCTTCGCCACGCGCACCGTGTGCGGGGCTGGAAGGATGTCCCGCGAAAGGATGCTCGGCTGGGCCGTCCATTGTCCTTGGCAAGTGTGTACAGACGCGCTGGTGTTTCGAAGAGCGCCATGGCGCGCGCTTGGAGGATTTTTCTGTCTCGAGATCTCGTGTTTGGTACGCGTGTTGCACGTATTGGGCGAGACAGATATTACGCGTATTAGGTTACGGTACGCGTATTAGGTGTGCAACTTTGTTTTCGATATTTTGCTATAGATGGTTTTGGCGGTAAGTAGTGTTCTTCTTTTTTTTTTTCTTTTACTTTCATTTTGGACACCGACTGTTAGCGTCATCTGGCCTAGGAAGTACTTGTTTGACACATTACATGCGGGCAAGGTACTTTTACGTTTTTCGCGGTCTGTTACTGGAGCGCGGGTCGCGTAGAAATAGGTATTTAGTAGATTTGCGCTGGAGAGGGGATATCGATAAAAATCGATGTCGAGATCGATGATGAAAATCGACGAAGTACGATGGGCATTGAACGTATGGTGTTTGCGTTGCTAGGCAACGCATCGCATTGTTTCTTCCCAGAGGTTTCCTCGAGGAGAACGAAGTAATTTTCGATTTATTGCGATTTTACCGAACGATTAAAGAGATTCACGAAAAGACACCCGCTACGCGCGTAACTCCGTCGCGAAATATACCCGCATGCCAAGTGTTAAGGTGGGTTTCGAACCAGCAGAACTATAATATACATATCACATGGACAAACCAGAAGTGATGGGCCTGATTCAAATCCAGGTCTCCCGCGTGGCAGTCCGAGCTTCTACCCACTACACCACCGTAGCTCTAGTGGTTCTTTCAGCGCGGGATTTATACGCTGTTCGAAAGATGGAAGAGAGTAGTGTCCAACGCTGAACGATACTTTGAATCCTAAATGTATACCCAGGTTTTACGATAAATCCCCGAATTTCGGAAAACACCGGTGGAAGCAAAGTCGCATGGCTAATAGTCGATGCTAATAGTCGAGCGGTCGAGGTACCGCTCGTCAAGGCCACTGCTTGGACTATTATTTAATTTACCCAGGAAGAGGATTAGGAGGATCGTGTCGTAGGTAGTGGACGTACATCCACGCGCGCGCTCGTTAATCCTCGCTCGATCCGCGGGCGAGCGCGAGGAATGATCCGAAGGTCCGAAAGCGGATGAGAGAGACCGGGCGAGTGCGCGCCGGATCGAAAGTGCAGGCTGCTCGTGCCGCGTGCACGGACTGACTCGAAAGTAACGAGGCAAACTTTGATCGCGTGCCTCGCCTACCTTAACCCCTCAACGAGGCAGTTAGCGCGCTCATTTCCCAGCCTGATGTTCCTCTAATGTCCTCCTGCCTTGATGAATGGATATTATTGAAAATTTACGCGTTTAGCGTCGCTCGTATCGTACGAATACGCCTTACTTGTCCCTGGACATTTTCGCGATGTTACTGTCGCCAGTGTATGTTACTTGGTATATGTGGTAGTATATGTTGCTTAGTATATGTGGTAGTATACGTTGCTTAGTATATGTGGCAGTATATGTTGCTTAGTATATGTGGTGCGCGAGAATTTCGAAGGATGCTCAATGCGTTTGCTCGGGATAGGGATTTCTCGTGCGCGGAATGTAGGATAGAAATAATCTATCGCAATGATGATGAAGCCTTGGAGGTGGATGGCGGCGTTGTTCACCGTGAAAAGATGTATGCAAGGCGCGTAGGATTTTTGAGTGCCCAGGTCCTCGAACGTGTGAGATCGTGTATATGTTTTATCATATACATATCATATACGTATCATATATATGGAAAAATGGATGGATACTCTGGACGGTCCACTAGACATGTCCCGCTGTGTTACATATATCCGCGTACTTGGATTTTTAATACCCCTTTATCGATAAGTGGATATTATTAAAAATGATGAAAGTATGGACATATGATCATAAGGTTATAAGAACTATGTATACGAAGAAAATCATTTATTCGTATCGCTTGGTAAACGCTGCTATCGAATTTTTACGCTATTATAGTTACTCGCTTTTCGATATCAACGATCTTAGCCGATCGCAATATCGTATATAATCTTCCATATCGACGCGCAGTTTCGTCATTCCCATTCTGCCTCCTCGCAGTCCACCCTTCATCCTCACTCGTTCGAACGGAGCTTTATGGTCATTCCAGGAGCGGAGTCATCGTCGACGCTCGTCGAAAGTTTCAGGGCCAAATCAGGTCGGCAGTCAGCCCGCTAATTCCCACGGCGAAGTTTAATGCGAAAAACGACGGCACCCTCTTTGCCCACCTTTGCTCTACGCGTGTTCTTGCCCCCCTCTACCCCCTCTACCCCCCTCCCCCGCCCTCCTCAAAGTGTATATAACTTTGGCTCGATTTCGCGGGGAAGTTGCCCTCGTTGGATCCACTTGCTTATTGCCTCCTCACTTTGCCGCACGACAGGATGAATGCGAAGCGACGCACGTGACCGAGCGAAACGTTGGATCCTCGGCGTTCCTACTGTCCTGGGCTGGAAAGTTGGCATCTGGGACGATATGGTAGCGGGAGTACTCCGCACGCTCCATCCATGAAAATTATACGTGATTTATGTGTGCATGTGCACGCGTGTGTGTATATGTGTGTGTGTGTGTGCGTGTGCGTGTATCGTGGTCGAAGAGAGCGAAACTATTTTGCTATTTCGCAATTTTGCTTGATTTACGCACACGCGCGCGATTATGTATGTATATATGTGTGCGTACAACTTTGCTTCCGCCGTGGCCAACGATGGACGATACTTCGAATCGTAAATGTATAATCAGCTTTTTTACGATAAAGCCTGGATAAAACCTAATATATATATATATATATTTTTTTTTTTTTTTCAATTAGCAAGTGGAAGAACTTGCGGTTCTGCGTCGAATGCGGCCCGACGTTCGATTATTTTCCACCGCCGGTTCGCGGTTATAGTGCGCGCAAATCAAACGGTCGATTTCCTTCATTTGGTTCATTGTTTTCATTTCTAGCCATTGGGAAAACTCGCTTGACAAATCCCATCGATCGTCAGGCGCGCATTTCTGAATATAACTCGAATACAAACTGCAATCTACGTTCGTTGGCGCGAGACAAGTAAATTTGCTTGGACCACACCGGGCGAAGACAATCTCGGTGCCTCGTCGTCGATGGCCGTGGATCATCAAATGGCCATTTGACGATCGGTTATCGCGAAAGCGTGAATATCATACGCGCACCGATGGTGCGTCGAAGGTAACAACGAAATGTTACTCATACTGTGCGGTAGTAACGTGAGAATAATAATTGAAATCACTCTAGAACGCTCCTTATATATTTACAAAATCTCTTTCCATAACAAGTCGAAATCTGGCAGCAAGTTTGATCATAATGCTGCAATATCGCTTAATTGATATTCCACGATTATACACTCGTAATTAACCACACAATGTTAGTACACTAATCAGCAACATTAAAAGTACACATTAATCCGTTGGCATCGAAAAAGAAGAAGAGTTAGTAACTCGAGCAGGAAGCTCGAAACGTCTTTCCACGTTCCTCGGCGTAATACGTATGGAGCCGCGTTACGTTTTTAGAAGCGGACCGTGGATAGCCCTGGTCGTCGGTCTCGAAAATGAAATAAGATAAAAAATGCGATATCTTTTATATCTCTCTTGGGATAATCAGGGGCGCCGTTGTGATATGGCGGGGGAAGAGAAGAGGGTGGTTTAAATCCTGGCTATCAACGCTGGATTTTTCCACGCGATACGCTTCACCTCGGTCTCTCTGTCGCTTAACACTGTTCCCGGATAAAAATAAAATAAGGTAATAGGAATAATCGTCCTATCGTCCTTCTCGAGCTTTTCCGAGTAAATGTCTTCGTACGTCGCCGAGGCTTTGGCGAATCGCGATGTCGTTACGTTCGATGAATAATTACCGCGTTGAATGTGAAGCTATCTCGAGTTTTTGCGTTTTAGATTTTTTTTTCAAAGTCGCGGACTGAAATTAATGCGCGGATGGTGCATATATTTTTTATCGATGTTGGTTGATCGATTATTGAAATATCACTATAGGACTATTTGCGAATATTTTCAGCGATGATTATAATCCAGTTTGCACAATGGTTTATATTTTCATCGACTTTTGATGATCGAAGACATTTATATCTGGTAAGTAAAATTTCCTTAACGCAATACTTAACACTCGAACTACCAGCCACTTTCTGGGCATATTTAGAACACCATATACATCTTTAAAAAAAAGGGAGAGTAAAAGGAAATTACGGTGAATCAATATGACGATCTAAATACCGCATAAAAACCATGGAAAATCTCAAAAAATGGATTCTCGTAAAACACTACGATTTTTACGAAGGAAACGACTGACCAGTCATTTCGACTGGTAGTTCTAGTGTTAACGACGAGTATAACGAGAATCACGGATTTACAGAAAGTTATACTTAAAGCTTCACGCTTCTTAATGAACGAGAAATATTTTTATTTATTCTCGCGATCCGACCAGACTTTAGTAATGGCAAGTTTCGCAAATCACGTCTGTCCGACACGACGGCTCGATCGTCGTGAATCAAAATCTCGGGCTGATTGGATTCCCTGGTAGTGGTTTTATGCTAATTCGCGAGGACATTGCAACTCAGGGTCGGTCCGTCAAAGCTGTACATACATATGTATGCGCCTCGTGCGGCCGTCTTATTCTCGACACGTTTTCGTCCTCTGAATGAAACACATCTCGTACTTAATCTCAATACATTGCCGGTTCTCTTTTCGTTGGATATTCGCCTCACACGTCAAGAGCATTTTGGCTAGTTGGATTTCGGCCTTCGACGAAATACGAGGCGGCCGATGGCCGTTTTCTGCCATCGACCTTAAAGTCAAACCTCGAAGGTTGGGACCATCGTCACGTGCGCTCACGCCCTAACGCTCTGCTCGCGTAAAGCGCCTATATGCGCCCTTTGAAACTTGCCATCTACGAATAAGACGTGCAAGTAGTGTCTAGAGAATCAAAGGAGGAACCGCGTAATTGATTCTGTAATTGGATAATTAATCGTAACCCTCTATGAGCCTGTTTAACTCTCAGGTCTCGTGTTAATATGTCCACATTTCTCCAAATAATTTTATCTTTTTACAAGACGACGTGTACGTCTTAATTATATAATGTTTCTGAAATAACCAAGGATGATATTTATGACGTGAACTTGAAATGTAAAAGAAATTGCCTCGCAAATTGTATTATTTGCATATATAATTCGTCCCGTAGAGGATTACAATAACATAGATTTTTTACGCATATTTTTAATAAAAGTACATTTGCCTTTATAATTTTTTGATCGAGTTTATGGAATGTGTTAATTTCTAAAAGTTTCCTTTATTTGATTATTTCCTCGTTTATTCCTCCAACCTTCAATATCGTCTTCTGAGAATATAGAACAGCGGATTTTTCTTCGAAGCTCTATATAATACGGTGCAGTAACTCCTATTCTGATAGTTTGCCGGTCGTTTAATGTTCGGCGGCGGCTGTTAGCCTTCGGTTGGAAGCCAAAGGGGCCGAGTAATTTTCGACTATCCGGCGTATCGTTTGTCGACAAGGACGTAGAGTCTATGTATGAAATCAGCCGACAATCATTTCACCGACAATGCCCTCCCTGCCACTATTTTGGCCGCATCGAATTTCCCCGACAATGTTTCGTTCACTTTTACGCCGAAACCACGAACAATCCTTTCAACGACAATAAAATCGTCAACGTGATTTCCGCGATTTCACGAATGGATTTCAAACCTTTTATAGAGCGCACTCTATTCCGATGGAGATGAGCAAATAAAGGTGTGCGGAAACAGGGAGTGCGTTGATTGGATAATAATGTTTATACGCAGTAGCGGGTACGTTGTATTTGTTGAAAATCGGCTATTGTTAAAATTTCATCGACGAAGCCATCGTTATTTGCCGGTCTCGATAAATCGTTATATTAAAAGCCGTGCCGCTGCGGTGGATAAAAGTTCGAACTTTTACACGAAAGATCGCAATTCAATTTTCATCCCTCGATAATTATCCGACATAAAATGCGAGTAACGTGGATACGTAAAGTATAGTTTTGGTAGTTTAACATCCGTGTTAGTACAGCCTGATTCGAGCAAAATCGTTTAGCATTCGATATTATATATATAGCGATCAGCCGATAAATGAATCCTAATGTCAGTGAAATTCGATATTCGCGATGATCGCTGTAATTTTATACACGCATGTCTTCCAACGTTTATAACAACTTCCGTGAATTATATTGGTCATTGACGAGCAGTTAATTTCCACATTTCTTAATCATTTTTAAATTCTCCATGTTGTATTGAAACAAGAATTTCAGTCGACAGAACGACATTGCGCGCGACAAAGTCTCTAGTAATTAGTACGTCGCTCCGATAATTAAGGTTATTCAATTTTAAGAGTTAAATAAAGTTGAGAATCACAAATACAAGATGTTGAATTAACGCATATCTCTGAAAAAACGTTTATACTTCTGTCAGTTCGTTCATCAGCGCATCTCGTTGATCTAAACATTACACGAGTTTCCCAAGAATGAATCCTTCTTCGAAACCTAATAAGAGCGAGAGAGAACGAAAAAGAATATATTTCCTCAGCGAAAATCCTCAATGATTTGAGAGCAGCCTCGAGTCATCGCATTTCCAGCGTCGAATTCGATGCGCGATACTCCATTCGCACCGATCCACTTTGCTTATTGCTTTGTCACCTCGCTATGGAGAGGACACGCGTTTGCAGGCGCGCGTCACGCGCCCGACTACCTGCTTTGATTTGCGATCCCGAAAGTTCGCCACCGCCGGCGGATCTCTCCGTCCGACTTTCCTCGATCAACGTCTTGACGCTGGAGAACTACGGAAGTAATCAAAGCGGAGTCAAGCCTCCCGCATTGTCGCTCTGGAGTTTCCATCGCACTGTCCGCTTCGCTCCTTCCTACGCTGTTTTTGTCTTCGTTAATCCTTTAACCCTTTCGACGCGAATAAGGAACGATACGACGAAGGATAAACGAGAAATTATAACGATAGATCAAACTCTTAAGGAAAAACCGCGAATCACTAGTTTTGCTTTGTTGCTTCGTGGCTCGAGGATCGATGAACAACGTCTCTTCGTTTTCTACGCACAGCTCCGTTATTTTTTAAATTCGTTTTTGGCGCCGACTACCAAGGCCATTTGCCCTAGGATTTATCGTTTAAGGTGGGTTCCAAACCAGCAGAGCTATGATATATCTATTGTATAAATGGCGCGCGTGCGTTCGTGCGTGTTGCGTGAAAGTAATTCGTTAATGTGTAATTTTCTTTTTAATTCGTTTTTCGACGCCGACTGCTAAGGTCATTTCGCCTGAGCTACGGTATAAATATGTAATTTATAATGTTGATATGCGTTGATCGTTAACGCGTAGTAGCTCGGTATGTAATTTGATCCGCGGTTCCCTCAAGGAGAGTTCAATGGACACCTGAGAAAATCGAACGAACACCCTATAAGGCACCCGCTGATAACTACTTTACCAGATTTATATTCACATTTCCCGCTTTAATCGCGCGCAGGTACAAATCTCCAGTATATTCCGCGTAAATTGGAAGAATAAAGCACGAGTCGTGGTGGGGATTTCTCCTCTGCGGTGTGGCGGCGTACGAGGGAGAAAATCGTGGCGTTATTTCTTGCCAATTTTCCGACCAAAAAAGGGAGAATCATGGTCTTTCATACCAGCGTACAAGTACGGAGTTTTACATTTGAAAAGACCGAAAACATTGAGAATACGTAAGACGACGGGTCATCGAATGGCGAAAGACGAATAACGCGGAGTTACAATTCAAAACCGCGGCTTTATCGAATAATTCCCGGTTACGGGCGATAAAGTTTATTACACTTTTATGGAAGTCGGAAGCGATAATCATTCCATTACACATTTATTACCGTGCATTTTCTGAGTTGCAGCCGTTATTTTCTCGCCGTATGTAAATGATCAAGTGGATTTATATACCCTCCTCCGCCGCGTCCCCCTTTTCCGCCAAGATTGATGTGGCATATGATGGGACAGTGGCCGGTAGTTTTAACGTTTACGAGGGGAAAACTCGTGATTCCCTATCCCACCTTCCTGGATCGGCCGCGCCATGTTTCTCCTGCTCGGACATTTCAACGCATTTCTGCGGCTCGTCGAGAATCATTCTTCATCCAGCGGCTCTACTCGAAATATCGTCCTGCGCAGCGAAAAAGTTCTGCGTGCAAAAAGGATAATGTTCCTCCCAAAGATCGATTTTTATTTTGAAACGAAGCTTTCGCAGGACTATTGAGTCGATGTTGAATTTTCTCGGATATTCTAATGCGCTGTTAATGGGAATTTTTGAAGGCCAAGTCTGTCTTTACACTAGAACTACTAGCTATTTTTTGGGCATACTTAGAACACCACGTAGATCTTTAAGACTATTCCTACCAGTAATTTTTTAGACGCATTTGGATATCCTAAATATATCCTTAAAGAAAAAGGGGACGAAGAAGAAATGTCGATGGATCGATTCATCGATCCCGTAGGCTGCGAGAAAATCATGAAAAATCTCAGAAGCGACTGCGGCTCAAAGTTTCACGATTTTTATTCGACCGCTCGTGGTAGGAATAGTGTTAAAAACAAGGGGAGAGTAAGAGGAAATGTTAGTCAATCAAAATGGTGATCTAAATACCGCATAAAAACCATGGAGAATCTCAAAAAATGGCTCATCGTAAAGCACTACGATTTTTTTAAAGAAACGACCGACCAGTCGTTTTGATAGGTTTGGTAGTTCTAGTGTTAACGTGCGATCGGTTGAATTGTAGGGATATCTCTCTTACGATACATCCATGAGAATCTTTTTGCAAGGAAGCCGAGGTTTTTCAGGAGCTCCTACTAACGATATACCAGATTATTAACGATACGATCGCGGTCATTTACGTTCGTTTGGCGCGAAAAAGGCGGCTTTGCAATGGACCTGCAGGTCAGTTTTTAACGAGGCACCGGATTGCTTTCGTAGAGGAAGCAGAGGTTCGTGCAATTAACCCGTCGAAGACGTATATATGCATCGGATTGCTCCCTTCATTGCTCGAGGCGTATATTTACGCTCGTAGTAATTCATCGATACGCACGAAGGACGTACAGATACTCCGCGATATGCGATTGTTACGCGCATATCGCGTCGCATATGTCGTTTAGCTTTGTGTCGCAAAGTTATGCGCGTCCTCGTTCTTGAAATTCGCCACCAGCATTGCCTCGAATCTTCGGATGGGATGTCGCTAAAATATCTGGGATTCCTCGTTCGACCAGAGGAAAGCGCGGAAATTTTTAGTGGAAACATCGCGAGTGTACGTATAAACTCGCGTAGGTGCTCATAATCCAGTATACACCGTTACGGAAAAAATAATGCGATTACAGTCGTCGATCCGTATTTGTTTAAAATTATCACTGCAGGATATTTTGCCTGCCTCTCGTCGAAATGAATTCACTTCTGCTTAATGAGGATCTTTCGTACTTTCCGTACTTTTTGCAGCCCTATTATAAAAACTCGTAATGCGGATCCGAATAATATGGAAAATTCTGAGTGAAAGGGGGAAATGTTATTCGACGATAGAGATGGAGGATGGGTCGAGGCTGTAATTCGATGTAAAAGGAAAAAGAACGATACATTCTAATCTTATTATTTCTCATTATTATTTAGGATGTATCTAAACATGTTTTTAATATTCTTGAAACGGGATACAATTATATGGACCCTTCATTTCGACAGTGGTGTAAGTCCATTTAAAAAAAAAAATATGATGTCGCATGATTTATGCTTAATTTAGCGTAAACTTTTTGTTTATAACTAGTTAGTATTTAATAACTGGTTATAACTAGTTAGTATATTGATGTAGGCGTTCCAACATCGGTTTACGTTTTTTCTTCTTCTCTACAATCCAATCCAAACCATTCTCCTTTTAATCGGGGATTTTATATTAACTGACCGATCCCAAACTTTTGACCGGAAGTGTACATCGATGGCGATGCATTAATACACGTCGTGTCCGCAGAACGTTATTCGATGGAGTGTTCGTAATTTACTGGGTAATTAGTCATATTGAATTAGCGGAATGCTTGACCCACGCTAATAAACGGAAAAACAGTTAATCGTTGGGGCGGAGAAGGGGGGGGGGGAGTGCGTATCCCAATTTATCGTATACAACTTGAGGTGCAAAATGTCGAATAATTAAACAAACCTCTGCGGTTATCGAAATAAACGTCGGTGAAAATGCGATCGAGTTGTTTCGTCGATGGTATTAATGGCAAAAGTAACATTCGCCGGCGAAACATACGTTTCAGCTGCAAGGTCAGAAAGGAAAATGCGAATACCGAAATTAGGTGGATAGAATATCCGATACCAGTATTGCTCGATGGAAGCGAGGTCGCATTTAGTTGTTTATAATCAAATCTATGGGACAACGATTAAAAATAAAAAAAAAAAGCCGCTCGATCCGGATCGAGAATTAATCACCGAAGCACCGGTATTCCCTAGATCGACCGAGCCATTCGCTTCGACGATTCAAAATTTTGTTTTCGATAACAAGATAAATGGTTATGAAAAACCTGCAAATATCGCCGTACTATACGCATTTCCAATTAAAAATCGTTGATTTTTATTAAAAAAAAAATTGAAAAATTTTTCGAACCGGTGGACAATTTTAAGAACGTTTTATCGCTCATCGAGGTTGCCATTCGTTTCGATCACAGCAACGCGTGGTTTTTTTATACGCGTAAGAAAAATTATGGGAGATCTTTTAAGAACCTGAACCCTAAACGTGCCACGGTCGGTCAGTCATTTCTCGAAAGAAAGCCGTAAAACTTTGCGACGAGGCATTTTCTGAGATTTTCCGTGGTTTTATTTATAAAATCGTTATGTTGCACTATCGAAGATTTTTTATTCGTCCATCCGTTCTTTAACCTCGTAGTTACGGTAGCCAATCTAACGTATCCGTCCTGTGGAACTCTACGTCGTATCTTCCTCTCAAATACATCACCCAATATTATATAATGAGTTATCAAAGTGTACGTTGATATATCATCTTATTACAATCTTATATGACAGGGAAATGCGTTATGGAAAATTATAATTTATTCGTCCATAACTCTATTCCAATAGTGATTTCGCAGTGGAATGCACCACCATACACGGACCGCGGACACTATCTCAAATTCTTCTTCTTCTACAATTATTTAACACTATTCCTACCAGCCATTTTCCAGGCAGATTTAAGCGTACCAAATATATCCTTAGAGAAAAAGGGGACGAAGCAAAAATGTCCATAGATCAATTTATCGATCCGTACGCCGCGAGAAAATCATGAAAAATCCCAGAAGCGACCGCGCCTCAGGGTTCCACGATTTTTCAAAGAAATCACCGACCGGTCTTTTGACCGCTCGTGGTACGAATAGTGTTAAAGAAACGTCCGGCTCGTCTTGCAGGTATACCGCTATACTAATCTAAACATCATGCTTAAGCAATGTAAACATATTTCTGGAACGTCGCTGGTAGCTTCGAAGTTAACGGCTCTTCGAAGTCCCGTTAGCGCGCACTGTTTGACGAATCGAGCTTGCGCCGGTGCATCGCCGGGATAAACTCGACCCATCGGCCCTTTTTTATCCCCTCCCCCCACCCCCTCCCCCGGGGCACTCGCTGAGCCGCGACCCTATTACGTTGAATGCAGGTCGTCACTACAGACTGCAGATGCCCCGACCGTAATTAGATTTACGCCCGTGTAATTCGCTTTCGAACCGGCCGTACGAAAAATCCATCGTTACTGCAGTAATACGTTTTGTGTTTACACCATCCCTAACCTCTCCTCCCCCCTCTCCTCTCCTCACTTCCCCCTCCTCGAATCGCTGGACGGGAGATCGCTTCGAAATTTAAACCGGCCGGAATTAATTGATATTTTTCCATATCACAGATTGGATACCAGCGGGGGGAAATTTTCAGTTGGCGGTATCGAGGCTATTCTATTCTTTTTTCCCCCTTTTTCCACCCTTTTTTGTGCGGTGAAACAACGCGACTCCTATCCGATTTTGATGCCGATCGGGACGTTGATTACATTATGGCCTTTAACCTTTGGTCCGCGGTGCGCATGCGCCGAGGATTATTAATCCTTTCGTCGCAGTTGGCGCCCACGGCTGCTCCGGGCGTTTGTTTCCTGTGGACCGTTGGCGAAGGCGGGCGATGGTATGGAATTTCGTTGGTTTCGAGAGAAGTCCCGTGTTTGACACTGGAACTATGGTAGCGGCGAACTAATGGTTGTACGTGTACTAGAGAATTTGCGTTTTCCGCGAAAGGGAATTCTCTGCAATTTTGGATGATTTTATCGCGGTGTTTACGGATCATTATATACATTCATTGATATTTTTTCTCTTTTTCTCTTGTTTCTTCTTTTTAGAGGTACACACGGGGTTTTAAATATATTGTAAAAGTGGCAGGTAATTTTGGTATCAATTTGGCAATTATTATATTCAATTATGATATAACTCCAAAATCGAAATTCTTAAAATACACGAGACACTGTACGTATTTTCCGAAAAACACACACCGCCATTGATAACTACTCTTCACCGTGTAACTGGCGCTCGAAGCTCTTCCGTTATGTCGCTTCCGGTATATGTCGAAATTCGCCTCCGCCAAGAAGTTGCGAAACGATCGCTCAGAATCGCGCGCTTTGTTTGCTCGATCCTTAACAAATGAGATGCTTCCGTCAGGAGTTTGCACCGCGCCGCGGTGTCGAGTGCTGCTTTGTAGGTACCGCATTTTTCGCAAATGGAAACAAGGTGAAACTCATCTTTTGCGTTTTTTCAGAGCGTAAGAATCCAGCCGGGTTTATTCCCTCGTTAGCTACCGGATGCATAATACGAGGGAATGTAACAACCGGTAAGCAAGGCGCGGTATCCGCGGGGGCTGAAAAGGCGAAGGGTTGTTTGTGCCAGTCCTCGAGAACGAAATAAAATTTTATATTAATCCCCGACGCGAGTCGTTCCTCGGATACAACGAAACCTATTATTTTTTTACACCCCAAATTTTACATCTTTCCGCAATTTTTCTCCCGCTCGTACTCTCTTTCCCCGCGACTTCGCGTAAAATGATCCATCCGCGATTTGGTGTAAAAATTCTCGACATTCGCGACGATGTATTCGCGAAGAAAATTTAATTACTCCATCGTGGCGCATGTACGATTGACTCTTTTCTTTTTATTAGTATCATATTTACGGTATAAACAGATATCTCTTCCTCCTTATCCATATTTCTTTTATCAATATACAACTTACCGTTTAATGTAGATTCAAAATTATCCATATCAGATAGATATATATATCAATCGCATACGGATGATTCGATAATTCCATCTTAATTTCAAACTTAACCCTGAGAACCGAATCTTAATCTCAAAATATACATCGTTTCCTCGTAGAAATATAGATTCAATTTCCTTAGAAGACGCGGGAGGAATTTTCCTATTCAATCCTCCCGACTACTTGAGCATTCATCGTTCCTACGCGTAAAAAAAAAAGGAATAATTCAACGCGAATCCGCTTTATCCGCTTACCTCGATCCCACAGTCATCGACCCCCGATAAACGTAGAGCCGCGCCTTATCATCGAATTCGATCAGTGCCAGGTACCAGGTATCAGCAGCAGTACACGCGACGAACATTAGTTTTTTGTTCGCCAGGCAGCTCGATGTTTTTGATAAACCAGCCGATACATTGGAACAAGGGCGCATAACCCCGGCCCGTCCGACATATAGGGGCCGCGACTACTGGCCTGTCGCGGCACATGCGGGCCTCGACTACTGCGCACCAGAGGCACGTGTGCGGGCCGCACAGGCCTTGATTTACGTTCGGGAAACTCACTGAAGCTCTGCGGTTCCCGCTTCGAAACGAAAATGAATCGCGCGACGGCAACCTGCGCCCCGTACTACTACTATTAATTAATCATTTTCGGATTAGTTTCCTATTTTTTTTGCCTGCCCAGAAAGCGAGCACCGCCAAATTCGACGCGAGGAAGCGGTGATTATTGAAGAGCGCGTGTCGTTGGAGTTTTCCAAGTTTTTTGAAACTCGAGATGTTTGAACATTAGGCTGGTGGAAAGATGATCGTGGCTTTGATTATTGAATGTAGTGAGGAAATGAAAGAGGTGTATAGTTGGTCGATTCGTATAGTAGAGTTGCGAGCAATGACTCCAGGTGTGATGGATTGTACGAATAGAAACGCTTGGTGTTCGTCCGATGTTTTGGCTCGGTTGTGAGCAAGAGAGGAGGTAGGTATCATTATGTCTGTTTAATGAGAAAAATTGTAATTATACTAGCGTTAAATTTTTATTTACTCCGAGGTATTTTACGATATACATTTGGTCAGTTGCATGGGTTTCATACGTTTCTGCCAGCTAAAATTTTCATACACAAGTATAAGTATCCTATGCGCTTTATCATTTGTACATTTTTTTTCGGTAAAATTTTGGTAACCCCTTTATGCGAGCCGCGAGATGAAAAATATTGAGAATCGATCCTCGAGGGGGGGAATTTTCATGAGAAATTCTAGTCTGGTCATTCCTCGGGGAAAACATTGACTCAACCGGAAAACGTTCCTCCTTCGTGCGCGGAGAGAAATGTAAGCTTTTTCTGTGGACATAACGATGCTTCCATCGGTTTTCGAACAGTTGGCAGCCGTTCCGATATATCATAATTTTATTTAAGGTTACACCACGTGGGCGAATTAATGAAAAGAGCCTTTAACCGTTTTGCTCGGCGAGTCTCCTTTTTCTTCGCATCGCTATGATCTTTCGGACGCCGCGCTATTTTACTCTCGTAGGCTGTTTGTTTCTCTTAAAAATTGAGTAAAATGAGTAAATCGAGGAAAATGTATGGTGAACTTTGGCTTAAGGAAAAAATGTTACCCTCTTTGAATGTAAAGAGAAATATTCGTTTCTCGGTGAACTCGGCGACGCTGCTATTGCTTTGGACAGAGTTTGTCACTATTTTGGTATAATTGGCTTCGAGTTTGTACCGCAAAGTCGAGCTAATGGAAGGAGCTGTTAACAGTTTTGCTCCACGAACCAAGTGTGTTTTTATCCTACGTACCGTAGATTCTCCTCTCAAGACTTTTTGGATCGGAGCGCTAACAACCTTCCCGGCTGGCTTTCGATCATTTCCAGAAACGTGCAAATTCCTCAAAAAACGCGAATGTGCTCGTAATGATTCACGATTAACTCCTGAAATTTTTATAAAAAAATGTAGGTAGTTACTCGTAACCTGGATAGCCTAAAACAATGTGCTTCGGCATATTTAAGTATACCACGATATATACTACGATATATATCATTTAAAAAACAACGATTCAGTTAATAAAACTCGTTCTACCATTTGCGCGCTTCAAGGAAATAATGGAAAAAATCTCAGGATACGGCGTCATAAATTTGGGGAATTTTTGCGATAAACTGGATATCCACTATTTTTTACTGCTTTCATAATTTGAGCTTTCACACGTCAAACGTCCTTTCATTTGGACTGTCCGCGGATTCCACTATTAAAATTAAAGCCCCGATATCGGTCATTGAATTCGGTATAGAGCTGATTCGATTCAATATTCAGCAGGCGTGATATCAGTGGGGCCGTGACAAAAGTGCTTTTTAAATCTCTTTTAATGGATTACAAATTTGATAGGGCCATTGTTTGAAACCGCGCGAATCATGAAAAAGCCCCGTGGAAAACCAAGGAAATTGTGTTCTGGAATAATGCATTATTTAAAGCTCGTTTCCGGCTTGATTGTGCGTCCGCTTCGAATTGGACGGGGCGTCTGTCGGTTGACGCATCGTGTTGGCAACTAAGTGACTCCTGATTTCACTGACAGATGGTTTCGGTTAAATTCAATGATCGATGTAACGATGAATATGGATCGTCATGGCGCGACACGCGCATATGATCGTTCATTGTACATTGCATACGCGCATTAAGAAACGCGTGAAACGTCTTATTCGCTTCAGAGAATTCGATTCAAAAATCTCTAAAATCCGCGATCGCTTATCCATTAACTTATTTGCACCAATTGTCGGGGTAATTTATTCCACAACCCACCTCTTTTTTCTTCGTTTTTAAACAAACGATCGAGTCGTACTCTCGATCGCCCAGAGTGTACGCATCGCGTGAAAAATTATCCGCAGATGATAGACAGAATTTGAACTCTTACCTTCCACGTGGATATGCAAATTTCTAACCAACGCGCCGCCATGGCGCGCCCATTGTTTATCGTTACTCGATAGGAAGAAATGTAAAATATACTCCCGTGTTATTGGCAAAGCCATTAATCATGCCCTATTAAAATCCACGTACATGCATATTTCCCCGGTTTACATCGAGAACCTAAACACGATATCCTTGCAATAAGGGTAGAACGTTTTTCGCTATATTTTAGACAACGGTCTCTCTATTATAAACAAGAAGACTCGTAAGAGGTGCGATATATAAAAAATAAAAATAACGATAATAAAGTAACGTAAGATGATGGTTAGAGAAGCTATGAGAGAAATGCACTAGAATTATCGTGACATAAAATAAATGTATTTCTTCTACCGCGGCTTAAACTCGATTCTACTTTTCGACACTTCAAACTAGGCTGTCCAAATTCTACTGTCCTCGCGATACCCTAGGCAGCGCTCTACTCACGCATTTTTTCACGTATAAGCACACACACGCACACGCACATACATTCACACCCACACCCACATTTATACCTATGACACTTAAAATTCCTATGCGCTTTGCATAAACTCTCTTACGCTGGACGACGCGGCTGTCCACCTCTAACACCGCACTATTCTTAAGATAGATTATTTCCATCCTCACTCTTACACACCGTTCGAAAATATATGTACATTCGGAATTGGCGAAAAGAGGGAGGATTTACCCTCTCAAAAGGCTCCTTTCACCCTTTGCCTCGGGAACAAGCCAGTGTGGCCTTTCGTGCAATTCAGCTCCGGAGAAAGGCGCCCGGTAGAACGCGGTCCTCGAAGTGCAAGAGCAAGGAAACGTTCGAGCAGCACCGTACAATTCTTCTTCGTTCCGAAATTAGACACATTTATACCGGGTACCCCTCCTTGAAGACCTTGCGTTCTACATAAACTTCCAAGAAGGAAAAAGGGAGTATCCTTCCCTCCTCCCTCGGTTTCCACCCCACGTACAAATACTTTCGGCTAATTTGAATGCCTTCCCCTAATGGCGAGCTAATTTTGAGCGATGGTGGAAGAAGAGGAGGAACGAGGCCCTTCGGTTTCGAGCTGATATATCGTATTGGAAACGTTGAAGGATGGATTTATCGTATTACCCGAAGAATTAGGCGCTGTAAATAGTTCTCGCGTTTAACCCTGAAGAATTGTATAGTAGGAAATTTTGATAGATTCGAGAAAAGTCACGTGTTCGTCACTGGAATTATTGACCCAGCGAATTATTGGTTATATGTATTGTAGAAAAATATCGTTATTGCGTGAATAAGGATTTTCTGCGATTTTCCATCGTTTTATTACGATACACGGATCGTTATACCGATCTATTAATATTTTTCCTTTTTTTTTAAGATACATGTGGGGTTGTAAATGTGTTCCGAAAGTGGCAGGTAATTTCAGTATTAACTTGGCAATTATTGTATCTCCTTTATCGTATCTAATTACCATATTATTCCAAAAACAACGCTCTTGAAAGAAGACGAGAAACGAGGCCCTCGATTTTCGGGCCGATATACCGTATTAGGAACGTTAAAGGAAATTTTGTTATTCGGTCGCACGGCCGTATTGTGCGCGATAAAAAAATTGCTGCCACGTTTCTACTTACGCCCGAGTTTTTTATTCGGTCGTAGAGCCAAATATTGTGCGACAAAAAATTGATGCGGCGTTTCGAGCGACGGGCAAGTTTTTTATTCCCTCGTAGAGCCAAACTTTGGAGAACAAAAAATCGGTGCGTCGCTTCGACGTACGTGCGAAGTCTTTGTCGAGCCGAAGCTGGACTTTAATGGACATCAGGGACGCGTACCCTTTGTACAAATTATCATTCTAAAGGATAAAGCAACTTCAAAAACGATTATAATTCTAAAAGATAAAGCAACTTCAAAAACTTCAACGGAAAACGAGCCCAAAAAGTCAAACGTACAAATCGCAAAGAATTAATTAATAGAAGCGCGTTCATCGCCGAGATCTCACGAGTCGTGTAAAAATCGAGAGAGCGAGAAACGCGAATCGCATCGCCAACGAAGTTTCGTCGTTCCACGGTGTCGTTGTTCGCGTCTTGCAAGTTGGTATCGAGCGGAAAAGCGCTTCGCGGCAACGAAAAGGTACGGTAAACGTTTTCAGTTAACGCGAAGGCGGGACGAGGCCGGGAGGCCGCCTTGAGCTTAAAAGGGCTGAAGCAAAACGATCGTTCTGCACAATGGATTAAGCGCGTGTAAACTGACGCGTAAAATACGAACCGTGAAGTTTGACTTAAGCCAGATTAGGCTCCGCGCGCTGTAATGCAACGGTGACTTTAATAATGGCAGAGAAACTAGTCCGCCGACGTTTCCACGGTTCCACTTACTTTGATGCCGTACACTCGTCGCGGTTAATACCGATTCACCCACACGTCTACGCGCATTGTGCATACACAAACCTCGGAATGTCTCCGGACGCTTTCGAGTTTGCGAATGTCGCTCGAACCTTTTGCACGTGCAATTTCATTCCGTTGCTTTCTTTGGGAGAGGAGAGGAGAAAGATTCACTTTTGAGCCACGTACTTTGCGAATTTTGTCTATAGCGATTTCTTGGATTTTTGGAATATACGTTTGATACTTGTTACTGGTGGTAGATTGTTACATTTTCAGATGTTTATTTTATACACCTTCGGGATATGAGACGTAGGATGAAGAGATTTTAATTTGGAAAAAAAAATGAAAATCCATCATTGGTAATTTTCCTCTTTTCTTTTTTATCGCGTAATGACTTCACGAATATTGTTGATATATTACGGCGTTAATAAATCGTTAAAGCAGCACTGAAGACTCGTATGTTATGTCCATTATAAGCTACATCTTAGTGCAGATTTAATCATAAATAACTAATTTCAGGAAAAAATGACGATCGTCTCTGATCGACACCCAACTTAATTTTCTAGAGTTAACGATCTTCCTCATACAAATAAGATTAAGTACCAAATTAATTCAACGTTCCTAAATCGAATCGATTAAAGCACTGCCTTCGAATTTACATTGTTCTCGATGCGCATAAAAATATTTATACACCATTCCTCTGCTTTGAGTTATACAATCGCGAAACAAAGTTATAGAAGCAAATTGAACTTCGTCCTTCCCCGAGTAAAAGCTCGATGTCCTCGAAGTGCACCGAATTAAGTCCGGCAATTAATAATATCACCGAACGACGTACATGCGTTCACTGTCCCATTTATTAATCGTCGCTCCTTCGTATTTCGAAGGAAATAAATTCCATCCCGACTGCGCACGCCTTGTCCAGGAACTTCTTGGTCATCGCGGATCCTATAATGGAATATCCAGAATGCAGGGGGGAGGGTAATTAATCATCATTTAATTAGCTCGCAGGAAATAAGAGACCGGAGGTGCTCCGTGCCAACGGGGCGACAGACTGCGCCACGTTATTTTTCACATGGAGAATGTTGTTCCAGGATGCAGCGTTAACTAACTTCCGCGAACTAATCTTAGGGACGTAAACTTCGTTTCGATGTAATTTTACGACGGTAAACGCGCCGAGTAACGGTGCCACGCCATATCGTAATGTAAGAAAACCTTGGACCTTTGCGAAGAAGTAGCGAGTCCAAATCCGCCCATCGCTCTCGATACTTGTTTTTCGCAAAATCAACGACGTGGAACGCTCAATTTCGCGCTACGTCATCTTTTCTGGGAATTAAGGAGAAAATAAAGTAAAGGCGATGTCGAAAGTAGAGCAACATTGTGCGAAGACAAAAGTGAGGGCAACATTGTTATTTTAGTATCGTGAAACAGCACGAAAATGAGTTAACGCGGTTTTATTATTTATATTATTTGTATTATATATATTATTATTTGTTTCAGTAATATTCTCCTCGACCGTGTCACTTCAAAGTGGTACAAGTAAGGACCCTGTAAAAGAAGACCTGGTAATTACGAAAGTGGTCCGTGCCAAAGCTCTACAAAAAATCTACGTATCTCGTACTATCCATTTAGACTACAACGATGCGGGGCTACTTTTGCAAGGAAAACCCCGCGATTTAGGCCGCTGTTCGCATATGCAGTTCTTGCTCTGCACACTCCATGCAATGCGTTGACCGATCCTCGATCCAAATGTCACGCCCAGGAAACCGATTTTTCCTCACGATAATATTCTACGATTGTTAAATAATAATATACCGCGTTGAAAAAAGTAGACCGAGGCTGGTACTGCCGCATAATTGCGGGAGCCGAGGACAGAAATCGGCGATCGAGTGCGACGAGGCCTGGCGCATTACTCGAATACAAAATTTCCATAACGCGATACGCAAACCAATAATCCACGATGAACGCCGCGAACTGCAATCTTATTCCGTGTGTGCTCGCGCTTTATTATGGCACAGGGCACGTTCCCGCCTCGGCATCTGTGTTTGCTCCAAACTCACCCCCCTTTCTCTCCGTCAGTGTCTCCCAAAGTGGCTTTTCCTCGCATGCTGAAGGCTCCTGGGGTTAATGAGGCTGGATTGTATTTTTCGATTGGCGATCGAAGCTTCGAGATCAATCGGACGTGGGATTTGTATTATTAACGATCGTCGTTTGTCGTGGATTAATTAAATTGATGGCGTGTAATGGTATGTAGATTTCAGTTCTGCGACCTACTTTTTGCGAAGACGTCATTCGTTTTTGATTTTGTAATTGAGAACCCTGTGATTTGTGCTATTGACTATCGTAGTACGTGGGGAATCGGTTTATTCTTGATGTTTTGGTGAGTTGTGTTGTAAGATTATTTTTGTGGACGAACTGTGTTTCGAGCGAGAAAGAAGATGTGTATATTTGTGTTGAAAGTCAACGTTTGTTAATTGTTCTTCAAAGGATTTTCTTTTTAGGGAGTCGATGTTTTTTTAAGTGACTACACTTTTAGGTACGTTTCGTCCACTGTATATAAATCTGAATATCGTTACGTTTTAGATAATCGTATGAACGTTCGGCGGTAAAATAAGTTTGGGAACCGCTGTCCTAGACGCGACGTGCGGCACCGAATATTTCGTAAATTATGGAAAACCACGAAAATTGGCAACGCAAAATATTCCGCGACCCCTGCATTATGATGGAAATTAAAACGCTTGTTAATATCAATGTTGCGTAAATGTCTATAAAAAAAGACGGTGCGTGCCAGTTCTATCCTTTCGGTCATTTCTGTGCTGCGATCATTCGATTAAGAACAACATCGCGCATTCCACTCCTGAAAAATATCCGCCATCTTAAACTAATAAAATATATTTTTTGTATCGCACTATAACATAAAATGGCCGACACATCACACGTCTTTCTTACAAGCCCTTCCGTTGCATTTGTCTAAATAAATGGCCGATACGCTTTTTACTTTTGGAAATTCCATACCATTCTTTCGTCTAATCTTGGAGCATTATAAAACGGGTAATACGATAATAAAACTCAAGGAATTCCACCGCGAGTACGAATCTATACCCGCTGCGCACTCCACGACCCCAATACCGCTCGTCTTTTCGAAATTCATTTCGAAACTTTGGGGCCATATTCTTGGATAGGCGCACTAAAATTTTATGCAAAGAAAAGAAAGCGCATTTCTCGAACCGTCTATACGTATTTCCCCCTTAAGGCCGTGCTCGGTGCGCTAATTCGAGGAAAATAAATCGCGCGTCGTTAGTGCTCTCCTTGGAAGGACCAGGGATTAGCACATCCCTCCTGTTCTGCTCCCATGAACAAGAATCACGACCCTAAATCGGATCATAAATAAAGGTCCGCCGTGGTGCGTTGTGGGTGCGAGAGAGAGAGAGAGAGAGAGAGAAGCAGGGAGAAGGAGTGAGCGAGCGAGTAAATAAATGAGATAGAGGGATGCAGACAAGGATGGAGGGAGCGAGCGAGCGAGCGAATAAGTGAGACGGAGCGACGCTGGAAAAGAGGGAGGGAGTGAAGGAGCGAGTGAGAGAGCGAGTGAGCAAGTGAGTGAGACGGTGCTAGGCAGAAGTGGATAGGGGGGGGGGGGGGAGATGGAGAAACGGAGAAAGGGAGAGGGTCGCTTCCTTACCGAGAACTTTGGGATTTCGTGCGACCTTTGCGTGATGCCTCTTAACTCTTTCCGCTGCCTGGCACCGTCAACCTTATAATTCTCCCCTCCGTATCGCGTTTGCCTCATTATGGGCTCAGGGGACACTCTTTGCGTCGCTGCTCCTTTCTCTTGCGGGTGGAAGTGGGCTCGGTGAATGCTGATTATTGTCGATATAATGATTCTTGAGGTAATATTTTTCTATATAATCGTTTATGTAATTATTAGGGTTATCGTGATTACTTATATTGTTATTAATGTAGTTATAGATATCTTGTTGATAATGTAAATATAATATAATATGATACAAGATAATATAAATTATTTAAAACTTGGCGGTACGTATCGCATGGGTGTCGTTCGATAAGAATTGGATAGTGTATTTTATATCGTTGATAACTCGTTTTATCGATGATCGACGTGGTTCATCGATCGATTATCGATACTGCTTATTGCTAAATTAATGATAATTCATTAGTTCGTGTCAGTGGTGACTGTAGATCAATGTAACGATATACGATATCAACAGGAATATCCGTTTCAACTTTCAGGATCAAAATTGATCCCAAGAGTAGGAATATATTTCGACCACTCCGATATATTAACGGTAGAAGATTACATCAAAGATCGGAAGGTTTGCATTCGGCTTATACATTTTCTACCTGGTTTTGCATCCGTATCAAATCGCGTGTATGCGCCAGATTTGAATATTCAGCTACGAAGTGACCGACCCATATCGCGATCCCGAATCTCGAAGCTGCGTAGTTTCCAAGCTCTATGAAGTATTCGAAGTAATCTTTTACGGTGTATTAAAGCAAGTAGAAATCACACTGGCCGAATAAAACCCGCTTTGATGATAGCAGCTTGATTACGCTCTTGGTAGATTCCTCGTTTCCACGTTTAGATATCGTCGAACGAGGAAAAGACCGATGAAAGTACATTGACCGATCGTGAAATTACTCGATCAGACTCGATCCTTTATTCCGTTTAAATATTTCGTTCCTCGAAATCGACATTGTTCGTCATTGCAATTGCGATATTCGTCGAAAAAAAGACTCTCGTGTAAAGCCATACTCTATTATACAATTGTATTAATTTTGGAATTAACATTAATTTGGAATAACGTAAGTTTTAATAAAGTACACGATAAAAGGTACTTTTTTAAAGCCGCGGGTCGTTGAAAAAATGTTGAAGTTTTCTATGACCGGAGGTTCGGGCGTAACAGAGGAGACTGAAACGAGTACATCGCGTGTGCAAGTGGTTCATTAGAAACGTGTAATCAGGACTAACTTAGAGAGCCATTCCGATTCAACGGATTTTCTTAAGAGTATCGCGAAATTATGGATAAAGAAATTATTCCATTCCGCCTACGTTTCCTAGCTCTTTTAAGACTCGCAACGTATCTTCATTCTGAAAATTAAGTACACAGGATCGTTAGTTTTCCATTTTTCATAAACCTTTCAAAATTTCCATATCCTTGCCATTCAGCCCGCGTTTTCAATTTTATTTATCGTGGATATTCCGTTTACAGACCTCGTTCAACGAGTTACTCCTGTCGGCGTTAACAAAAAGTCGTACATGAAAATTCACGATGCGCCTCGAGTAAATTTCGGTTACTCTGGCGTATCAGCGTCATGGACGCATTGCACGTGTCCTCGATTAGTGGCGAACATCCATGAATTCGTTTATTCGTGAAATTAAAAACTCGAAATTTCGCTCGGGAGAGAACTTTCGATAGTTTTCCATCGCGCGTAACAACCATCGAGCCCGGCTATTGATATTCTTCGGAAGCACGGCTGTTCGTCGAGTGATTAATATCGATAGAAACGCCGACGTACGAGCTTGTATTTCTTCGAGGTCGATCAAATGGAACGATCGTAGCGCCAATTTCGGATATTGCCGCCCTTTTTCCCAATTGGCACGATCGATAGAGAATTTTCAAAAAGCGTCAAAGACGCTTAACACTACGACTAGCCACAAGTATCTTAGATACTCGATGCTCGAATAGCGAACGAAATAGATAAAGCGAAATAATTCGACAATCCGCGAAGCGACTTTATCCTCCACGACAAAGTCACACTAAATTACGTCAGTGCGCACGTTTTATTTGTACGTTCCAAATCGTTTTCAAACCCTGACAGACTTAGATACTCGATGCTCGAATAGTGAGATGGCGAAAGACCAACCATGACGGATCGATAAGCTATACAGCAAAATAATTCGATAATCTGCAGAACGACTTTATCATCCATGACAAAGTCACACCAAATTACGTCAGTGCGCACGTTTTATTTGCAAATTCCAAATCGTTTTGAAACCCTAACCGACAAGGTTCTAATCAATTTATCTGCTTTAGTCTTCCTTTAATTCACACCCCACTCTTTTGTATCCCTTTCTAAATAATCTACATAGAATATCAAGTCTCAATATTTCCTCTTAACCACAGCACCCTTTTTTCCCCTCGAATCCCTGTCCTCGCAACAAAGTCAAACTACTCCTGACCAAGAGAGTCTCCGTACGGCCACTCGCAAAGCTATGTTATTCACAAAGTACACGCAGCGCAGACCTCGCGGTTCAAATCGCCTGACTCCGCTTCTCCGATCGAGCGCTCCGAAGCGCCGCAAGAGAATTCCACGGACCTCCAGCGTCGTGCTTTTCGATTAATCGTTCTCTCGCTAGGCTCGCACTTTGTCCGCCGATGTATAATTACCGTTAATCCCCGGATCGATGTCCGTGCCGCTACAATTAGAATACCGAACGACGTTAATAACGCTCCGGCGAATTCGGTTGTTATTAATCGTGCAGCTAACGGGAGGTGGAGAGGGGAGGGGGAAGGAGGAGGGGAAAGCGCGGATTGATAATCGAGCCGCGAACGAACGGCCTCCCCCGCCGATGGAACAATTCGATTCCAATTAGCGAGGCCCGAATTAAATCCCCCTGGCGGAAGCCCGGAATCGCTGCGCACTGGCGGCTCCTTTGTCGATCGAGGGAAATCGGGGAAGAAAACGCTTGCGACTGGCACCACGAGGCGCGACCTTGGCGAACATTTTTCCGAGTGGGTCAAACGGGGGGAGTGTTGCGGGCCGTGAGAGTCGAGGGGCGAGCTCGAGGGATTTTTATATGGGTGCGTTTTACAGGGTGGGCCATCTACCGGTTTGTTTCTCTCAAAGCTGTAATTTCATCTAAAATCTTTCTGCAACTTAAATCTTTCTATAAATCGTTTTGGTTTTTTATTCTTAAATCGGAGACTATAACCTTCGCGAAGAAATTTTGTTGTAAATATCGATGTAGACTCGTTTTTATAGAGTTTTTAAAGTGGAACTTTTAAATGGCCCACCCTTAAGTTTTGTGGGGAGAGAAAAAAATATGTTTCGAGAAATTCGGTGTCGAAGGGTAGAGGTTTTGGGGGTTCGAAGGTCGAGGGCGGACTCGAGGATTTTCGTACGAGTAGGTTTATTATTGCCTCCTTCAACTTCGTCGAATTGGTCATTGTTCTTTACTCGATGGTATTTGGTTGCATATCGATTTAGATTAGCGGTTTACGATGTTTTTGTTCGGTCTTCTTTTGTTTCCATCGGTTCCGCTTGTTTATGCTGAGAAAAAACACCTTTGCCCTTGCATCGCGCGTCGCGCATCGAGATTTGAAATACTCCCTTTTCGCGCCAATCGATTCTTCGTGTATATCAGCGTATGGTACAGCTGGAATGAGATAAGGTGAAACGCGACGTGGAATAAAAAGGCAAGCAACGGTATCGCGACTCGGAATCGCTTCTGTAGCCGCATAAAGGAATTTCGAAAGTTTACTCGGTGCTCCTTTGCTGGAATCTCCGTCGTTACCCACCGTCCTTCCGGTTTCCGCATATTAATCATCTTCATTTACCGGCTCTTCCGCCGTTGTTTATGTCCCCCTCCCCCCCCCTCTCCTCCAGCCGCCCATTTTTAATTTCCTTCTGCGCTTTTGTTCTCACGATGCCCCCCCCCCCGGCCAACCAACCCTCCAGCCCCTTTCGAGACCATCGAGACCACCGTGCGACGTAATTACGCGCTTAGCAACGATATACCGGCTAAATTAACCGGCGTGAAAGCTGTCTCGCTAATTCGACTTACCGTTTCGTTAAACGTAACAACGCCCCGTCGTTACTATGCTCCTCTTCTTCCCTTGAACGACCGCCGTTACTTTTAACGCCTTGCTCTCCTTCGCGCCCTTTGCGTCATTCTTTTTTTCTTTTTTTCTTAATTTTTGGCACAACTCCTTGAGCATGGTTAGGACCTGTCGATCTTACTTCGGTATATTTATTTATTATGGAGTAGGAGATTGGTTTGGTAAACGAGTGCTTAGGGTACTTCAACCCTTTGACTAGGAAGGACGGGTGTATAGGCCCTCGCGAGTTTATCGATGTATACCAAAGGTGTATATGTGATGCGCGCTTTGAGGTATCTATCGATATCTACGAGATATTTTAAATGTTGGTAATCGCACTTAATCGCGTTTACGTTTCTTTTCAAGTTTGAGCAAAATATACTTTTTGGTCGGCGAGTATCATAATGCGTATACTTTGCAAATATCGCGCTGTATACTTTGTATACGCATCAAGCTGTGTACTGGTTCCTTTCGAAAAGTGCGCTGCAGTTAAAGGATTGAAGCGAGATATTTTCAAGGTATATAAGTATATATATATACCTTAAAATTATTTGTATTAGTATATTAGTAGATTTATCATATATTAGTTTATATACACTTTCTATATATAACCTTGAATATATATATATATAGTAGTATAAGTATAAAAGGTACAGATATAAAAACTCCGCTGCATCGATCCCCGCGATCTCGCGGATCGCATCGACAAATCCGCGACCTTGGGACCTGCCTACAAACGCAATCGCTCCTACAGTACCGCGCACATAGCATCGAAAGAAAGGAAAGCAAGGAGGTCGTTTCACAAGGTACATTCACGCCTTCCCCCTTCCTTACACTCGCCCCCTCCGCTCCAGCCCCCTGCAATGTACTGGCCAGGAGTGCCAGCTTTAATCGCCCCGCGCATACATCCGCACCACCGAACTAACTTCGTTCCTGTCTCCTCCCTCTGGCTTTCCAAGGAACCGGAGCAACTTCCGTTCTTTCCTCCCGTTCATTTCTCCCCTTCCTTCCGCTCCTCCCGGATACGCGCCCCCTTCTAATCCTCCCCTTCCCTCCTCCTCCAGTATCTCACTCCCGAAATCCGCTAATGAATGCCAAATTAAATCGCGCGCGCGCGCGCGCACCTTGGGGAGATTCGGGGGAAAAAGCGGAGGAAAGAAACGGGAGGTTTGCATCGCGGAGTTCGGACCATTATCCCGGATGCGCTTTGGGGAGGGAAATTATCGCGGGTATGGTGAAGAAAGAGGAGGGGGAGGGGAAATCCTCTTGTTTATGTCCCAGAATCGAGGGCTTCCAGGGGATGCAGGTAGGACGCAACGAGGGAGCGAGGAGTCTCTTGTTGGGGCGCACGATCTTGGAGGAGATATTCGTGAAGAGGGACGGGCCGCCGAGTGTGGGATGGAATTAATCTATCGTAGGAATAATGCGGTCTTAGAGAGGAATCATTGCAGAAGAATGTGTACGAGGTGTATGGGAATTTCGAGTTCTTGGGATGGTGAGGCTTCTTGAGAGGTGGGTTAAATGTTGGTTATTATTTTCTTAATACCAGTCCATGAGTCACTGTGTCACTGGCGTCGCTTGGAAGGTTGGTGGAGGGAGGTAAAAGGGGTACTGATGATTTGGAAATACGGAAAGTTTATAAACGGAAAAACTGGAAGCTCGACTTTTTTTTTCGTTCGCAGTTTTAAAATCCTATAAAAAAAGTTCACGTTTCCTCTTTGTTTTACAACATTTACTTTCGTAAGCGAAGTACATATCTCTGTCTTTCAACAATATACCACATACATCCCTTCTACGTTATTTCCCTTTTCTTTTTACTTTATATAAAAATGGTGTGCGATGATCACGTTGATCTATCGACATTCCTACTAAGTCCTTCTTCTTTCACCTCCGAGGCGCACGTAATAGCATAAATACGCTTCGAACGGCTTCGCACTAGCACCGATGATCAAAATAATGAATACATTTCGATAAACGCGCTCTAAATCCAAAAGTTCGAAATGTATTTCGAAAACAGTGCAGCTCGAAGGCCGAATAATCCCAAGGATAAATACAGAAAGTTCGATCGGCGAGAGGGATTTTATAGGCGGCGGGCAAGACGAAGTGGATGAGGGTCGAAGGAAGGGCGGAGAGGACGAGGAGAAAAATGGAAAACGTTCTTAAAGGGGGGACAGGCCGAATTTATTTCCATAGGCCAGCAACTTTGGCGGACTTTTGCGGTGATCTTTTCCGGCACGAAATCACGACGGTGGCTTCCTTGCTTTTCCGCGCGATACGCGTACCGTAAATCCGGCACACTTTGGGATCCACCTTAAAAACGGTGCGGGTATCAGGTAAAAAGAGCTCGGTGGCCGATGTCGAAGGTCGAGCCGACAAGAAGAAAAAGCGGAGTACCTGTCCTTAAAAAAAAGTACGGCTCTCGAGGTGGAAGGAGCTTAGCGGTCGACGTCGAAGGCCCAACGAGCGAGAAGAGAAACCCCAAGAGGCGATGTAGTGGATTCAGACTTCCACGCGGAAGATCCCGTCCACTCGATTTATTTTATTTAAAACAGTTACGCGGCGTTACGAATCGATGCTCGGAGAACGATCGAAGCTCGTTCAGCCCCGTGAGTTTCGATCGCGAATAGGAAACACGTGGAAATAGTTGAATAAATTGATGAATGATTTTAAATAATAATACACGTTTCTTCTAGCCGTCTTCTTGCTAGTTGTTATATATGTATCTAAGTTCAACGATCCTAGCGAGCGGCTGTTGACAATTTAAATTATTAGACGTAGAACTTTGCCGTCGCTGGTTTTTTTCCCCAAATTCGGGGATTTATCGTAAGAAACTGGTCCATCGTCGGTCACGCTGGAAGCAAAATTGTATATCTAGCATAATACTGTTGTCGAATAAGTATCAATCGTCCATAAAAGCTCGTTCTTTTCACCATCATCATCCCCACGGATCGAATACCTCCCATCGTATCTCATTAAAACTAAATCTAGCAGCCTTTTTCCATACGTATACCCTGCTACGCCTATCTTAAAGAAAACCACCAATAAGAACAAATATCCCTAGATGGATAAAACGATTCACATCCCCGGCAGAATCATACAAAACTCGAAACATGCCCTCTTACCAAGTACACCGATTTTTCCAAAAAACGACCGACCCATCGTTCCGACCGCTTTGATAGGCTTAGCGTTAATCTTTCGATGGAAGCGAGAGAGACGTGCGCTGTAAAAGGTTGAGAAGCGCGCGCTGTAAAAGAGGGAACGAGAAGGAGAGAGAGAGAGAGCGGAGGCGCGAGAAGGGCGATCGAAGGGCCGCTGGCGCGTAAGACGAGGCGGAGCGGCCGAAGATGGAAAACAGGCCTTAGAGGGGAGACGAGGCAAATTTATTTGCATAGGCCCCTCGAGTCTCTTTGGAGCGGAAATACAACTAATTGGATTCCCGGGCATCAGCGTGCGCGGCCGTGTGTCGGCGTCGCTCATCCCCCTCGCCTTCTGTTTTTTCTCCTCCCTCCTCCGAAGGCAGAGCCGAGAGGACCGCCAAGAAAAGTACATCGGCTAATCTAATTCCGTCTGCATGCAGCTTGGACGCCGCCCTTCCTCCTCCTCCTCCTCCTCCTTTTTCTCCTCCTCCTCCTCCTCCTCCTCCTCCTCCTCCTTTTTCTCCTCCTCTCGAGGAGTCTTTCCGCCTAGGCCCGACTCGCCTGGATTTATTTTTCTCCAGCTCCGTAGGAGCCGCGCTAAACTCTCGGCTTCTGCCGGGGATTTAAGCGTGCCTTCGACTTCCCTCCTTCTCTCTCTCTCTCTCTCTCTCCCCCTCTCTCTCTCTTTGCCTCCTTCACCCAGTCCTCTTCTCCCTTGTGCACCTCCTCGCGCCTCTCCTCCTCTCGGAAGTAATCGTCTTTGTTCTTATTCTTTTATCCCTTCGCGAAGGGATCAGCAACGTTTTGGATTATTATTATTATCTACCGACAACCTGGGATTGAAATCTCTCTCTCCGTCTTACTCTACCTCTTTCAGCCCGTCCTTTTCTTCCTTATGCACCTCCTAGCGCCTCTCCTCCTCTCGCAAGTAATCGTCTTTGTTCTTATTCTTTTATCCGTTCGCGAAGGGATCAGCAACGTTTTGGATTATTATTATTATCTACCGACAACCCGGGATTGAAATCTTTCTCCCTTTCTCTCGCGAGCCGGTCCCCTGTCACTCCTTTTCCTTTCCACTATTTCCTTCTCGGTCGAACCAGTCTCCATGCGATTTCTTCGTGTCTTTGCCGCTTTTCCTTTTTTCCCTCTCATCGAGTCTCCCCTCTCCGTCGCTCCTTCTGCTTATACCTCGCTTCTTCTCTTTCGTGCCGTCACCCTTCTCTCCCCCCCCCCCCTCCACCCTTTTTCTCATCGGATCTCCTGTCTCTTTATATCTCGTCCGCCCTCGCGTTTACGTCCCCTTTCCTTCTCCTCCATCCTCCTCCTCCTTCGAGCCAATCCGCTGTTTCTCTCCCGCTTCTTTCCCCCAGTTACGTCCTCTGCTTGTAGTATTTTTATCTCGTTTCCTCCTTCGTACCTCGTCCTTCCTTCTCCGCAGCTTCGAAGCTCGCTCTTTATTCGACTCGCTCGCATCTTCCTTTTCTCGCCCTCTTGCCCTACCAGCCTCGTATTTCCGCTCTCCTCCTTCCGCGCGCGCACACGAACGCCGAAGCGCACACGAACGCGCACCCACACGCGGGCGCGTAAGTCGTTTGCCTCGGCAAGCCGCCCTTTGTATATCCCTGTGTTCGCGCGTGTCTCCGCACCGCCGACGAAGCTATAAAATGCAGAAAGCCAGCTCCGGTGCCATCCTGTATTGATTTTTGCACGGTGCACTCCTAGGATCGTTTATTGCCGAGCGTTTACGGATGTAAGGAGGGCCGCTGTAAGAAAATGTTATGATTTCTGGCGATTAAAGAAAATTGGAAGGAGCTGGAAGAAGCTGGAAGGAGCGCGTTCTTAATCGTTTTATGCCCCGCGAGGTTGTTCTTTGGGTACTTCGGGATGGCGAAGGAAATGGGATTATTCTTTTGGGCGCTCGAATATAAAACTTGTTTTTCTTTGATGTTTTGGATTGAGAAAGACAACATCTATTTTCTTGATAATGTTTAGAATTTAGTACTGTTACTGGAGTAGAAAAGTATTTGTTGATTGTATTATTAAATCGAAGGAAATGGCTGTTGCCATGAACACGATCGGGCAGAATGGATGGAGATATTATTATTAAGAGATAACAGCGCGGGGGTACGCGTTGGCGGTTGAATGGTTAAGAGAAGGTCGCTACCTTGTTTACGCGAGAGATAAAAAGTGACGGACGATCGCTAAGGAGGAGATTTCTTAATCGAAAAGTGGCTATGGAAAGGGTAGGAAGTACTTGGATGGTAAAGTCTAAGGACAGGATAATCACGATTTCTGATTAACGCATTATAATATAATATACACAACGCCTTAGGGTATAATTCTGCCTTACATCCATCCAGAGGCACAAAAGAAAAGAGAAAGAGATCTAATCTCGCGTAAAATTCCAAATCTACTTCAATAGCAACACTCCTGTAATTAAAATCACACTTAAACGATCGTTTTTTCTCAATCGAAAAGTTTCTAACCTATGTCGATCAAATTGATCGACATACGTCGCAGACGTTTCACTCGAGTATTTCGCTCTACGTTCGTAAAATGATCGTCCAATCTACGACGGGCCACGAGTCCTGGGAAACGCTAGTCGCTTTGGCGCCAAGCCAATAACTACCGTCTTACCACCGCGAATCTCGAGCTTGACGATAATCAGTTTGCCGCCAAACTCAATAGCGAAATATTACACGCGCGTTACCACCGGTTACAAGGCCTCGATCCTTCCTCGTGCTAACACAATGTGACATCAAGGGGGGAGTGAAAAGAGAACGACGATCGAATATTTCTGTTCCGCACTCTTTCTTTGCCACGCGCCTAATTATTCCGATCCGGCCTCACGCCGCATTCCTTTGATCTACGAGGATCCTCCAGGCCGCGAGGATAGTCGGCTCGGCGCCAATC
Organism: Ampulex compressa; assembly: GCA_038496175.1. Classification (NCBI taxonomy): domain Eukaryota; kingdom Metazoa; phylum Arthropoda; class Insecta; order Hymenoptera; family Ampulicidae; genus Ampulex; species Ampulex compressa. The sequence continues at coordinate 45,080 of JBCFXI010000191.1, read as the reverse complement.
TCGCTGATGAAACGTTACAAGCGCATTATCGTGAGTTACAGAGTGTTAATCCTCGGCCATGGAGAGGTAACCCGACGTTTACGGAAGTTACGGAGTTGCGTTATTGATTTCGGGGAAGGAACCGCGCCTCCTCAATGGGAATTCTCGGCGGTCGCCCGAAAGCGTGGCCTGGAAGTTCGAAAGTATTCTCGTGCCTCGAAGGAAGGAGGATCCCGCGATTTGTATATCGCCAGCGACTCGCCGCCCTCCTCTATCTGGTAATTTAACGGAACGAATCGAAGGCGGGGAAATCTTGGAGGTGTTACGGCAGTCTGTACGGGTTTCGCACTCGAACCTCACTCTTTCGCACTTCAAATTCCCCCTTTTGTAAATCGAATTCGTCCTTGCTTCGCTCAAATTCATCCTCTTGTAATCGAAGTCGTTTGACGATATTAGAATATTCGGTGTAAATATGTTATTCCAATAGGTAAATTTGATTGCATTTATGTAATAATACTTGAGCATAGAAGGATATAAAATGACGTTAAATTACGCAAAATGCTTATTTCTGAGAAAAATCTTGCTGCATATACAAATGTAATGTCGGTATTGGAATATGTGGGAGTAATAGTTGCAATTGTCGTAACAGAATGATCGATTACATCGATCAGGTGGTCTAAAATTTGTTTAGAATGCTTCTTCGATAAAAAAAAATCTTGATTTCCAAGAGTGCGACTTTGATTTGCCAAAGGACGAACTTCGAGTGCGGATATAGAAATTTGGAGCGTAAAATCCGTATCGTCTCCGAGTTCTTACTCGAAAATTTGCGCCATCGATGCACCTTTGCGTGCAGGTGCGACAAAATTTCCGGTTACGCGATGGGGCCGCGGTTTATTCTCCATCGATACTGTGCTCGGGTATTTCTGGAACACCGAGACTTCTCTTTATACGCGAGATACGTATGTAGATGTAGGTTGATGTACAATCAGGAACAGGATTTTATATTATACTACATTTTAGACGAGAAACCGTAAAATGTCAAAAACGGACGGCTCGAAAATCCTTGCTTACTCGCGAAAAGGATTAAAATCGCGGTTGGAGATTATGGTGACTAAAGGTGTAAGCGTGAAATTTTTATACCAGGTTCTGATATTTGTGAAATAGTCCAAGGCTATCTCCAAGCATATTTATGACTCGAAGATTAGAAATAGAAAAACGTTGAATATCAATGAGGCGCAAATCGCAGGACTAAAATTTTATTCGATACCGCAAGAAAATAAGAATAATGCCAAAGGGATTAAAAGTGATCCTCGTTGATGATAATACGACATCGCTCGGAATAAGCGCACGAGAAATCGAGAAAAATATGAATTTCTTACGCAAAACGAAAGCGCGTAAATATTTTTTTAACCTGCTGTACATCAAGAGAGAATTCGCGGCACGTACAAAATATCGTGCAGAACTTTGCGACGTTACGATTTAGTATTTCTGGGGCATACGAAGATTTCTCATTTGCTAGATACTTTGAGATTGATGTACAGATACGGGCCGGTACACCGTGTACGAATTTATGGCGCGCATCCTCTCCCGAAACTTTCCAGCAATCTAGGGTGTACTATTTTTTCGAACATTCCGAGGGATCTTTTTTAAAAAATACTTAGGATTCGCCATGATACCAATTAATTGTCGCAAAATTGTACGACATTCTTCAAAATTCCTTCGTACTTTCCGATAAACGACTATATTCCTTAAACACTTTAGAGTTTTTTCTTCGTAGAAATCCGCATAATTTTTAGAATTCTTTCTACGGATATAGCTCGTGCGCACCTTTTGCGGATCGCATCTTTGGTAAAAATTTTGCTGCTCAAAAATATGCTCAAAAATAAGTGCAGAAGGGTTCAGGCTAAAGTACAGATAGGAGAGGGAACGTAAAACAGGCTAAGACTATTTTCTAATCAACGCTATTCCTACCAGCCATTTTCCAGACAGATTTAAGCGTACCAAATGTATCCTTACGGAAAAAGAGGACGAAGGAAAAACGTCGATAGATCAATTCATCGATCCGTACGCCGCGAGGAAATCATGAAAAATCTCAGAAGCGACCGCGCCGCAAAGTTCTCCAATTTTTCAAAGAAATCACTGACCGTGGCAGGAACAGTGTTAATATATCGTATATCGTATCAAAAGTAAGGGCAAGCGGAAAGATCATCGCAACAGTACATCCACGCCTCATCCAACCTCTTCCTTCCCCCGCCTCTCTAATCTTATCCTCACACCTCCCTTACACCGCCAAACAAATATAGATCCGAATAATGACATCGGACGCATCGTTCCTCCAGTCGTCCTTCCAGTCGACCGCTCCCGAATGCCGACCAAACTACGAACAACAGACGGACCAGCAAATCTCCGGCCGAGCGCGCGCTCAAAGTCGGTTAAGGAAGTAACCGAGCAGTCGCTATCAACGTCCCCCCCCCCTCTCCGCCCACCTCCCCGCGAATAAATATGTAAAGCCGCCATTGGTCGATCCCTCCCCCCTCCCACTCCCCCCTTCCCCGCCCCCGAGGCTTATTTCAATTTACTTAACGTCATCGTTTTCACGCTAACCCGGGGCCGGCCTCTTAACTCACTCCGTTCCACGGAATCGCGATTAATCCGGGCGCGGCTGAAGTAGATCAACACCAGCCCCCGTGAAAAGTTTTAACTATCAAGGAGCCGGGCCAGGAAGACGGGGCAGGAAAGTTTCTCCGGGAGTTCCTCTATCCGGTAAGTTTCGAGAGTCCGAGATATCGTCGGGCCATCAGGGCTGCCCTCCCGCCTCGTGCCTCCTCGCTTGCTTCCTCTACTCTCCCCTTCCCCCTACCTCCCCTCCCCTCCACGAGGTCGCCATTCGCGCCCCTGGCCAACCCCCCGCCCCGCGGCCCAGGCCAGCCGTGTCCTTCCTCGAGGGAAGTAAATCCACGTCGGATGTTGGACGAGACTGTAACACACGTCTGCGGCGCTTTCCGGAGGATCGAGAAGACGGACGTGGTGAGCCGCGATAAGAGGCCCCGAAATATTCCTCCTTTATCTTCCTCCTCTTTTCTCTCTCTCTCCCTCTCTCTCTCTCTCTCTCTTTCTCTTTCTCTCTCGCTCTCTCTCTCTCTCTCTCTCTTTACTTTCCGCTTTTCCTTCTCCCCGCTTACCGCGATCAGACGTGGCCGCGATCGTTTTAACGCCACGGGGAATAGATTCGAATAGTGCCGAGCGACGTGATCCGTGATTTCCTCGAGAGTTTTTCCTTTTGGATCTCTGGAAAGTTGTTGGGATTGGTTCGGTTTTGGAATAATGCTGTGCGGGTTGGGATAGTTTATAAGGGGGGAGGGCGGTTCGATTGGTTAAGAAATAACGAAGTGCGGGATGACGATCGTGGTTTTCTTTCTCGTATGCATTTTTGAATTTGCCGCTCCTTGCTCGAGGATTGCTTTTGCAACGATGCGGCTCGCGTGAAATGTAGAATTTTTTAAGATTGGTAAAGCGGCGTTACTAAAAACTTGGATGTCACCTTTTGTTTCTTGGATACGAAGACAAAAAGATAATCTAACGTCGCATTGTCGCGAAGTAACCGCGGATGCACGAAAATTAAGGTACATAAAAATGAGTGAAATTATAATATTCTCGAATTCGACGAAATTATATTTCGTTCGTACGATGTGAAATATAAATCGACGAACCGTAACGATTTCTGCCCCGACGCTTTTCGCTATTTCACTCGCGGGTAGAGATTAAATCCTAAGGGTTCGGCGGAGTGCGAGGTCTATTCGTAAAATCGACAGTGTCACCGGCACCTCGTCCCTGAATTCCGATCGGGCGAGGCGCTGGAACAGGAATAACATATCAGGAAGCGCGGCAGGTAATTCGTCTGGTTTCGCATCCCTTTTCGCGCTCTCTATCTCTTCATCCGGAACGACCGATAGATTTGGTCATCGGTAATTCGGTGATTTACGAGCTGCCTTTCGCAAAAAGTAAAGATTCCAATTTAAATCCTTGATTTTCCAAAAATAAAAAGCGGATGCCTTTACGAGTATGAGCGAAGTCTATGATATCGGACAGACGTTTCGAAACATTTTTCGCGAGGATTTTGAATACACGGACTGTATTTCAATATCGGTACAAGTAGTTCTAGAGTTAACATAGATAACTTTTTCGAAATTGCTATTCCTCTCGATTAAGCGTAGTTATATTTCGTAAAGCAGTCTCGGTTTAAGATCCCAAATTCAATGCTCGGCTTGGGACAATTTTAAATAAATATTCAAAATAAATAACAGATAACTTTTAATATATTTCTTTAACAACAAACAAATGTTAAATAAGTACGCATCGCTCATCTTCGAAAGTGTTACTTTCCACAAATGAATGCAACCATACGATAGCAGTACGTCTGCCCCTCTCACGATTAAATCGAAAAATTGTTAATTAAAAAAATAATTAATGAAAATAAAAATAAAAAATAAACGATCATTACGAATTACTCAGGACTAGGGAGTTTTATCTCTCTCCTCGTCCCAAAAGTCAAAAACCGAAGTTATCGATCAAAAGCCATACAAGAGTCGAAACCTCGCTTTCATCGACAAAAATTATTATTTTCTGCTCTTCGATCGAACAAAACTTCGGTCATCGACCTTATTACGAGTTATCTCCCGCAGGCCTGAAATCTTTTCGCGCACTCCACTTTGGGGAGCATTGTCGCGAGGTAGGAATCGTGCAAGGCGGCGAGTCGCGAGGAACGGGCATTCGCCAGGCAGAACGTTCAAACTCGGTCGCCTTTCAATAGCGGGGCATCATCGCTGGGCATATATACACGTATATCCGGTCTGTTGCTCGGAGGCAGCTCCGTGCAACGGAGGATTAAATATGTCTACGTTTCTGTGCCGCGCGACTTTGGGAAGACGACGTAGTTCCTGGAACAATATATATGGCCGGAGGCGCGACGTTCCTTTCGGTACAACCGACTTCCGATACCTTTGCTCCTCCCGCTCCCCTTTACCAATAGTACTCTCGACCAAAGGCGGCCTTGCGTCGCGATCCTCCTTTTAACCCTTTCGATACTACTGGTTACTATACTGATCCAATGTAGGCGTCGCTGGTGGCTACTGCGATTAGTACTACGATTAGGATCGTGCAAAGTTGATGCTGGTGTCGTCGCTTCTTTCTTCAGTGTTTTATACCGGGGCTCTCTACCTGGATGAGCCAAATTGATAAAATGTTAGATATAAGGAAAGGATTTATACTGGTTTTGTGGACATGTGGGTATTTCTTGAATGTTGAATCGACGTTTATTTATATATGTACCGTAGTCCTAATCTTCGTGCTCAGTGTCGGTTTAATGACGATCGGTGATTCTGAGTTTAATGGAGCTTTTATTTGTGCACATTATTATATATTATATTATATTTATTACATTATTATGTATATCAGATATATATATATATATATTTAATTAAACATTTTATTATATAATTTATATATTTTGAGGAGTTGTACACTCGTTCGTTTATAATTCCCAATTTTTATTTTCCGCATAAAGGAAGAAAATCGCGTCGAAATCGAGGCGACCGTTCACGTTTTGCAGGATGCGCCATCGAAACTTTTCCGTCCGTCGGTCAATAGCGCAGATGTTAACTAAAGGGTAAGCTTTAACGAGATCTACGTGTAAACGCGATAAAAAATCATCCACGGCATGCGGAAAACCGCCGATATTGATAACGCGCAGTATTCGAGAGCTCGCGGATAACCGCCAAAATTGGGGTCATATAATATTTCGTGGATGGTAACGCGAATGGAAAATACGGATATTCCCTTAATAGTAAACAAAGCGCGAAACGATCGAGAATTTGCTTCTAGCATAATCACTTTTTTTTCCACCTTTCGATTAACGAACACTATAATTCTTATATTCCTATATTTAGATCCTTGGAAGCACGATTAAATATCGTCAAGCCTTCTACAGGCTGCAGTTTTATTCCGCACGAAATCCAACTCTGGATCCTAGATCCTAGATCTTGATCCTGCTCTAAACTCTTGAAAAATGAAGGCTGGAACGAAAGGGAAGAGGGATGGATCGCGTGATTTGGCGTAGAACTTTAAACGAGAAGAATCCAAAGGCGTATCCAGGGAGCGGGGAAAATTCCTCGGTTCGCCTAGACACGTTCGTCAGACACGTTCGACCCTTTTTTCGTCCTTCCACGTCGTTGAGTTTCGATAAACCGTATGATACCAGAAAGAACCTCGCGGGCATACGATATTTCTCAACCAGTTTCCTGAGCGCCAACAAACTATCCTAATCGTTTCCTCCAGGCTTCCGCATTTTTCTCTCGATATCCGACGAGTATTTTGCCACGGCACGTTTTTATCAACATCGCCTTTCTTATATTTAAAGAATAAAAAATACGTCGAGTATACACTCAAGCCTTTGTAGATGTCGATATAACCCGATTATTGCGTCTTGAAGCGTACTCTACGGTTCCTATAAATTCTTCGATTTTTTTTTTCAGCACGTCGTACGTGTATTAATGTACTTGATATTTGTTAAAATAAATAAAAATAAATAAAATAAATAAAGTATTAATATACTTGATATTTGTTAAAATATTTTAGTTAATTATAATATTTTAGTCTTATATTAGAGTGGCATAGCAGTTCGAAACATTCGAAACCTTAATCGTATTTCAAATGCACACGTTCAATGTCAACGATCACCTCGGAATACTTCCTAATCATAATGCAGGTAAATTCTAAATAATAGCAGTCCAAGGTGTCTCTCAAACCACATTCTTCAAGGTAAATAATTCGAGGAGAAATTCGTTCCGTTCGATTAGTATCTAAATCCTTCGAACGACGTCTATTTCCGACGTTAGTCACAACCACTAGATCTTTCTACGCGACAATCTACAAAGTCACATCGTAGTTGCATTAGAAAGTCAATCTTAGAAACCAGAAAATCTAGAGCGGAGCGACGGAGAATTGACCGAGTGCGTTCCATCATTTATTTCCGGTACATCCTATATAAAGTGTATAAAATCGAATATCCGATTGTGTCAACAGATAATAATGTAAGATGGAAAGCTTCCATACTCCTGTTGTCTCTTTATCGATCCTCAGATTTATATTTCTCAATGCTCCCGAAGATCCCTATCGCTCTCCTCCTCCCTCTTTCCCTCTGTACTCAATACCTGTTCTCGGTGGAATTCTGCAGCGAGGCAAGTTCTCCTACCTTCCTTCATATTTGTCCACGTAAGCCATTTACTTTCATAACCATTTTTTACCTCGATCCCGCGATGACGAATCAGGAATCGGGTAATATCGGGAGATATTCCTTCCGCGGTATTCTTCTCCGATACGATCGACATAAATTGCGTTAAATCTCGGGAAAAACGCGATCGAACCTTTGGTATTCCTTATTTTTCATTCGTTCGCGCTATTCTTACCTTTCTTTTTCTCAATCTTATCATATGCATATCTGCGGAATTATATTCGGTGTACAACTTTGCTTCCGCCGTGTCCAACGATGGACGATACCGTGAATCGTAAATATATAAACAGTTTTTTTTACGACAAAGTCTCGAATTTAGGAAAAAACCGGAGGATCTAAAATTATACAGCTAATATATCGAATATTTGTTAAATCAGTGAATGAGAAATTGGAAGATTTCGAAAGACCCCGTAACAGCATCGATACGAATCGAGTTGAATTTCGAAGAAAGCCCAATCGAATATTTCTAAGCGTGGCGCAGTAGATATTGAATATCGACGAAAGATATTCCTCTTCGATCCTCCGATACGCTCGCCATGGATCGCGTATAATTTCCAGAAAAACGCGATCGGCCTTTTGGCATTCGTCGGCTTTAATTTATTTACGCCACGATACCGGCACTCACTCCTCCCCCTTCTCCTCCCTCCTCGTGGAGTGGTAAAATGTATATTCGCGAGACGGGAGAGAACAATTCCGCGCAGCTCCGTCCGACTCTTACCCCGGGATTAATTATCATCTTATTTCTGCCGTGCTTTACGCGATTATGGCCATAAACATAAAGAAGCCCGGACGAAATGAAATTAACTTCCTTTTTGCTCCCTCGTCCCGCGGCCGCCTCTTATCCGTCCTTCGCGCAAAACGAGGAGCGGCCAACCGCCGGAAGGATTAGGGATTCTATTATTTTTACCAGGGGAAATAAACCGGCGCTGGCGAATCGCCGATTGTTTTCTCGCTTCGCGAACGGAAGTGATGATCGCGAGGGGACTGGAATCTCCGGCTGCTTTTGGCTCCCTGCGGACGACGGTTTTTCTGGCCCTCGAGATGCGGTTGGAAGATTATCGAGGCGATAATAAAATTATGTTTATAATTATAAACCGAGATACTGAGGAGTTTGGCGCTGAAACTGTCGGTTTCTTCTTGCGCATATTTGATTGTTTATTATTTATTTTACGCACGCACGCACGCACACCTACATTCACACTCACACTCACACTCACAGATGGCTCACCTGTTAAGGGCCCCTGTCCAGGGTTACGGATTAGGAGTAATAAAGTTACGGATTAGGAATAAACCAACGATGGAAAGTACACATTTATCAAATACATTAAATAAGATATTTAGATATAAATATTGAAATAAGGAAAGAATACGAGTGGATCGTAGGTTCGAAAGAAAATACGTATGATCGTGAAAAGACGTAGGAGGCTGCTCGGTTATTTCGATCGGCTCGGTGGTTCAACTGTCGAACGAGCGGAATTATGCCATCCCTACTTTAAAAGCTTCGTCGTAAAAGAACAACCGCGTGCGCGGCTTGATTTTTCACGGACTTTCTAGTGTATGAATATTCCGTATAAAATGCGGTCTAACAAACGACGGCGCTTTTCAGCTTGCTTAAGAGATTTGCACGGCTTATAAGTAGAGTGCGCTATTATACACGATTTATTTATTCCCCCCCTTCCTCTCGCTTCGCCTTCAGAATGCTCGCCGCAATAACGTAAACAGTGTCGGAAATAGGACGCAACTTTTGGCTACGGACGAGAGAATAATTTCGAGCTCGCCCACAAACAGGACATTTTTTTTTTTTTTTTTTCAAAGTTATTCGACCTTGACAAAGTAATGGCATCGTCCACGGTGATGATCCCGCGGAATGCTTTGAACGCTCGTTTTGTCGTTACGTAAAATTTAATATATCGTCGGAGATTACCGCGTTGACGCGAAGTTCGTGCATGCGCGCGTACGTAACGCGCATACAATTGCTGTAAAAAATAGACCAGAATTTATCGTCATCGCAACGCGCGAGCGCAAAAATCGATTTCGAACAACGAGGATCGTTTGGACGACCCTTTGCGTGGAAAGCGGACGTATAATCATTACCACGATTATGGAATAATACTTATAACGAAAGGAAAACTTGTATATATTAGAATATCGTCACTTCTGCCTTTTCTATGTGATATGTACACCATAGCTTTGGTGGTTTGGAACCCACCTTAAACAGTAGGTCCTAGGCCAAACGACTTTGGCAGTCGGTGCCGAAAAATGAATGAAAAAAAAAAGAATATTAGAACATTATCACCCGAAGCAACACTCAATTTTCTCCTATAAACATTCTTGCGTTTTAAATACTTATACACACCGGATAGCGATTAATAATCAATACCAAGCGTCGAAGAGTCCTTTATACATAGTCGAGACGTTGTCCATTTTAGTCCACGTATCCTTACATGTTCTTTTTTATTTCGATAAACTAATTTTCACATCGCCGTTAACAAGTGACCTAGCAACAAAAAATAATAGGTTCAGCGTTGAACCTCGTCGAAGGAAAAGCCAAGGAAGGCCCTTCAGCCGGGCGTCGTTCTTTTGCAAGGCAAATGTCGCTTCCCTCGAACCTTGCGGAACCGACCTTTGGCCGAAACGTCGTTTCTCTCCTACCGCCCGGAACGACGTGCTCCCGGAAAAAAGCTCTGGTGCGCAAAGGGTTAATTGTTTTGTCCGAGAAGGAAATCATTCTTTCCACCAGAGCCGTCTTTGTATGTGCTACTATGTGTATATGTGTGTGTGTGCGCGTGCTGCTCTCTCTCTCTCTCTCTCTCTCTTCCTCTCTCTATGGCAGAATGCCGCGCGCAAGAAGTCGGACAATCAGCTCTGTGCCGCGGAAGAGCCGAGGACCGGAATTAACCGCGACGTCGACAAAGACGAATTTCGAAATTGAGCGGAGCGAAAAAGAAGGCGAAGTACACCCGCCGCGTGGGGATGTCGAGATATTCGAATTATCTCGAATTATCTTAACGAGGTTAAAACTACTGGAGATTCTTTGGAGACGTTTTGGACACCGTACATATCGTTGAGAGGAAATAAGGGAAAGGAGAGACTTCGATGGATCGATACGATGATTTATGAAGATTAATGGTAAGATCCAAAAGAGATGAACGATTACTAAGCTGTGCAGTTTTGCCAAGAATCACAGATCCTTTATTTTGATCGGTTTTCTAATTCCAGTGTTAATATACGCAAACTGGCAATGCGTGACTTATATCAAGTTCCAAATCCACGATCGCCACCGAATGCAAATATCAAAATTATCGTAGTATCTTAAGATACACGTTTTGCAAAATTTTTGACCATTATCCTACCAGTATATGAAACGAAATCCGCGAGCAAATCATTTCGATAAACATAGTTGACAACGGCTCGTCGAAAACTTTACTTGTACATTGGCGTAACACGTTACGCGCGACACAACGATCGTGTCGAAGCCGTATTGCGGCGCGATTCGTCGTTCCAATTATCCCGCATGATCCGCGCCATCGAACGATACAAAACATCGCGCTGTAAGAGTTTACACTGCGTCTCTGACGCGGCGATAACGAGCGGTGTATTTCGATGTCCATTAGGTTTCGTGCTCCACGTGTCGACGCAGTGATGGAAAAAGGGCAGCTGCGGGCAGTGCTTGTCCTACCGTCACTGAGATCACGCGTCATTCCTTCAGACTAAATAAATAAATAAATAAATAAATAAATATATATATATATATATGTAGGAATTTTATGTAAAAAAAGTTTATTAACAATCGAAGGACAATGGAAAATAATCCAACTCGCACTCTCCTTCTTACAATCGTCTGAACATTTTTGATCTCTTTGAACGTTTTTTTTTACGTCATCGTCAAGTATCTTTGGTCGGCGTCTTAATCTTAAAAACATCGAGCGCTACACGCATACACATCCCCACGCATACACACTCGCGCGCATTCGGTCGCTTGTCTATGCACCACACATCGCACATATATATATTCATCGCTTGTTAATTATTACATTATGCGCAATAACCGAAGCGGCCTTCCAAAGGCTCCAAAGTATCCCTGGCGCCTCATCCTTTCTATCCTTTCAACTTCAGAAGTGGGATAACAAATCGTTCACTTTTGATTTTACAGTGCGTAACATCCTTTGGCCGGGAATAAAAACAAAAAAAAGAAGCGTAGAGCGTAAAGAAGATCCCATCGAGCAAATGGCGCGGAACACTTTAGATATTGTTCCTACGCACCGATTACGGCAACGATAAATTTCGCGCTGGCGGAAGGGGAGGGGAGGGAGGGGGGGAGGGTCGATGCGAAATTTCGCGCATCGGCTCGCGTATAATTTTCCGCATAACGGTGCCCTGCAATGTTTACCATTTCACGGTATTATTTTAGCCAATATAGGTAGCATTGTAGGTAGCGTCGGAGTAAACCGAATTAACCAAACTACGACGACGGGGGAACAACCGAAATTAACAACCACGCGGAATGGGTGCCCTCAGGATAGAATTTTGGACGTACAATGCGAAATCGAATCGCCACTATTTACGCCGCGCTACCAGCCTCGCCCTGGAAAGGTGTTACAATGGCAAGTGAGTCGACTACCTTCTCGCGCATTATTGCAGCCCCTTGAGTCGATTATCGTAGACGCCCGGCTCGAGGCTGCGAAGGCGTTGCGATAGGAGATGAATTAGCTATCCACCGGTAAATTATCGTAGGGTCTGAGGTTGATTGCCGTAGACATTTAGGTTGAGGTTGGAAATGCGTTAGGATAGCGAATGAATCGACTGTACCGGTATGAAGTGAGCGTTAAGATGCAAACGCGTCGATAGGGAACATTCGTCGCGAACGAGCCTTCTTTTCTTTTTCGTTCGGTTGGTACGACATGTGCCAAATATAGTTAATATACATCGAGTCATCGAACGAACAACATTATATTTTGTCATCGCGTTAAAAACGTCGAATTTTTTTATGAGAAAGCGATGATTCGCGAAAAGCATTGATTTTTTGTTTTCATTCGAAGAAAAGTGCTGCAGAGTCGCATCGAATGCTCGTCGAGGCATATGGCGATCGTGCTCTATCAGAAGCAACGCGCAAAAGATGCTTTCAGCGATTCAAAGATAATGACTTTAATGCGAGAAACGAAGAACGTGGAAGACCACCAAAAAAGTTTGATAGGTCGAGGTTGGAGATGCGTTAGGATAGTGAATAAATCGACTATCCTCCCGTGGATTTTACGCAGTGACCCAAGTTTATTTTCCACGCTCAGGGTGAGTCTGAGATAAGAGTTTAAGGAGGCTGCCTTCGTGTCCTTGGCGGAATTTGCATATCTTTCGAAATTCTCCAGGATTCCATTGCAGCGCGCAAATTCATTCGTTTTATTCTCACTATCCATCCTTTTTTCTCTTCCTCTTCGTATACACGCAATCCGATAGAAACACGGTTTGAGTATATAAGGCGAATATATCGCCAGTACCGGAAACGCGTCGGTCGCGTTTTTATCCGGCCGTCCACGAGGGCCGTTGCCAAGAGACAGAAGGAAACACGGCGAATCTCTGGCGTCTTCTGATCTCACTAGGGTACGTATCGCATGGAAAATACCCAACAGCGATGCACGAGATTCGAGCTCGGATCTTTTGCGCGAAAGTCCGTGCCTCTATCCGCTACACCGCCATATCTCCTTTGTCAGATTTCCCTTCCTGGGGCTCTGGACCAGCGATTGATACCCCCTCTCCCCCCTCTCTCTCTCTCTTTTTCTCTCTCCTTTCCTCCCTGAGAAGCGTCGATTCTCGAGACACCGTCTCGAACAGAGGACGTTTACTTCGTCGTTCACTCAAACGTAGGGCGTACAGTGGGCGCTTGACTTTCGCACACAATTGGTTCCCGAAAATGTGCGCGAATGTCGAATGTTAGAGAGTAGGGAGATGTAAAGAAATACGCCCCAAAAACCGTGTTTCAAAGTATTTATCGATATGTATAGGTAATATAGTTAAAGAGGCGTGTTTAAGTGCTTCCGGATGTTTTCTTTACGAACTCGTTAAGAGTTAGTCGAATACCACCTATTCTTTTCTCGATAGAGATTCGTATAATATCCCGTGTCTTTCTCGATCGCTCTACGTACTTTAGATACACGTTCTCTATTAGGATTGCGTTCTTCCACGATAGTCAACAATTTATCAAGATGCATTATCAAAGATATCGTAGATCCGTTTACATCGTACAAACGTCCGATCGAAGCAAAAGATTCACCGCTTTCAGAACGCTTAATTATTTCCATCTTCGTCTCGATCCTATCAAGGTTACGAGTCCTTCATTTCTTTTCGTTCCTATCAACACTGCAGTTTCTCCCTTTCTCACTCACGTCTATCAATTTATAAGAGCGAAATATTTAAGCATAAACGAATACAATAGCAAAGCACGTAATACGTTGACGCGCGCTCTAATGCAAGAGTGAAACTGTTTTCACCTCTTCATCGGAACAACATTGTAATCCGATGGCTAAAGTCCGATGCCCTCTTAGAGGGGACAGCCGATCGCGAAGGCTTCAAGAGTTGCTTTTTTAAAAACGCGCGAAACAGCGAATTGTGCGAAAGTGGAATGTGCCAAAGTCGAGGACCGCCTGTATAGTCAGTACAGAAGGAAAGCGCGATAACTTGATAACCCGTAGGAAATAAATAGCAGGGTCGTCGAGGGTGCGATGGATCATGTTTCGGGAAAGTTTCTTTCGGTGTTTTGCGGTTCGTCGAACGCTCGAGGATGCCGGGAGGATCGTGTTGGGGAATTGAGCAATCGAGATCCGACGATAAGATTAGCCGGCGAAGGTATATCGTTTAGTGTATTACTGGGCTTAAATCACTATAATTTGTATTAACTATATTGGTTAATTAGAATTTTACTATATAACGTGCTGTGAAACTAAGAAGCGTTCTTAAAGTATTTTTGACATGGGAGAAGGATTTTTTTCATAACGATAGTCCGTGGAAGAAGATTTAAGGAAAAGCGACGGATCCTGGAGGAAGCGATTAAGACGATTTGCCGGGCGATCTTTAAACCGTAGAAACGGTAGAAGCTTTTGCAGCGTAAAAAATGGCACGCGAAAAAGCTATTTTATCATACAAGAAGTCACGATCGCGACAAAGATATACCGTGGAGAGTTAAAAATTAAGGATTCCAGAATGAAACTGGGTGTCCTGCAGCGGACGATCGGTCCTAGTGCTTAAAGTAGAAGCGAGTCCGTAAGAGATTCTGTATTAATGAAAACGATAATTCGCGACTAAAACGTTCTACGATTAATCTAAAAATCAAACCTATCTTTTCTGATTAAAACACTCGATGGCAAATTAAGTATCGAGGCTTCTAGAAAATAAACTTTGAGATCTCGGAGGAGGCAATCGAGACACTTTGCCAGGCGATCGTCGATACAATAGACCGTCATTATCCAAAGTTTCTTTCTGCATCGTGCTATATATATCAAACATAACCACATATAGAAACAGATCTATAATAAATCCTCGATTAACAAAAACGATATTCCACCTTGAAAGCCTTCTGCAAAAAATCTAAAAATCAAACCTATCTTTTCTTATCAAAACACTCGATGGAAAATGAAATATCGAGGTTTCCAGATAAAAATATCGAGATCTTGAAGAAGGCAATCGAGACACTTTGCCAGGCACTTTGCAAAGTTCCTTTCCGCATCGTGCCACGTATCAAACAAAACCACACGTAGAAACAGATCTACAATAAATCCTCGATTAACAAAAACGATATTCCACCTTAAAGGCCTTCCACGAAATATCCAAAAATCGCAGCCATCGTTCCTTCGTTAAAACGCTCGATGGGAAATTAAATATCGAGGCTTCCAGAAAAAAATTGCAGGTCCTCGAGGAGGCGATCGGGACACTTTGCCGGGCGATCGTGGGCACAATGGAGCGTCGTCCTCGCAAAGTTCCTTTCCGCATCGTGCGGTATATCAAAGGGCGATGGCGCCGAAGATGGGACACGCGTCCTCGTGGCCGCTGAGCCGTAGATCGATCGATGGATTCTGCTCGCGGCCGGCCGAGCCGAAAGCTCGCCTTTTGTGCGGACAAAACCGGCCGGACGTGTGTGCGCGAACAAAGCTCTTTCCTCCCTCCTCCTTTTGGTTTATCGATTTTACGTCCATCGGATTTCCTTATCTCCGTTTCCCAGTAATAACATCTTTGCATGAGAGGAGAGAGGAGGAAATAAGGAGGACGGTTAATGCGCCGATCGATCGTTGGAAAGCGAAATGCGCGAAGCCACCGATGTTTCGCGCGCTTCCAGCGGCGAGCGTATTGTTAGCGCCTCTCCTATCGAATCCGAGAGTAGCCGGGAGGAGACTATTTCACGTACGCGTGGCGTGTTTTTATCCAAATATATAAATAGTGAGGTGATTGGGAAGAGAATTGTTTTAATATGCTCGCGCTTGCGAATGCGCGGCATGGAGGTCGATATTGATCGACTGTCTTAGAAGTGGGATCTTAATTGAGCGCAGCAATTTTTCTTCAAAGCTCGATCAATAGTCGGGTTAGTGATATATACCGATTTAATTTCTCGTACGTAAGTGGATCGCGGAATGCGCTTTGCGAGAGTCGATATTTGCGACATTGGAGGAAAATCGACGAGTACTTTGCGCGGATGACGATTCTCACTCGAGGGTTATATTCGTTTTGGTCAGGCATTTAATTAGGATATCGGCTTTTCATATCGATCATAATCGACTTGTACCTTTTAAAAAAATAACCGCATACATTTACGAAGCACCCTTTTTTTCCCGATAAAGCAAATAAACCGTGTAAAAATATATTGTTAACGATACGATCCACGTTAGGGATTAAACTTAATTATCCAAATACGCGACTCAAAATGCTCTGCGCGATACGATTTAGATATATAGAGTTTTAATGCGTCGGGTCGAATTTCGGCGTGTGCCCCCTTTTTTTTTCCTCGAACGTCACGAATGTGGGTTAACAAGGGAGCGTAACGAGGTTCCGTTTAATCGAAATCGATTTTGAATACGGTAATTACGATGATTACCCGCCTATGGAAGTCGCCGAGGGCCCGTGATGAAAAATTCGGCGTGCGGTGGGCTTTAAATTGGATTAAACGGGAGGGAAACGTGAAATCTGCTTAAAGTTTAGATATTAATAAACGACGACCCCGAAATTTATCGAGCTGACGAGTATATATCGTGTCGAACGTAATTCGAAGATATTCGCAGACTTGGCTCGATTTCGATGACTTTTGTGTAATCGGTATTTTATAACGATAGTATTTAAGCCTTTATTTGTTGCTCTATAAATCACGGTGATTTTAAACCAACGTTTAAAGTGCATTATCCCTAATCAGCTTTTATTTTTTTTTTTTCAGATACGTAAATTATCGTGTAAATGGTAAAGACACTCTTTAGAGGTCAAGTAGCTCATTGCTCCTATTTCAATTCTTTTTCCTTCAACAGCAAAATTATCGAACACTATTCCGAAATTTTTAGATCTAACCTAATGTCTAAAGAATGTGTAAAATGTGTAAACTAAATGTGTGAATTCTTATTAAAAGGGAAAGGAACTCGGAAGGAAGATAAATAAATCTATATAATTGTTCGCGTATCTCCACAAAAATGTAATATTTTTTCGGAAATGAACTCTCGTAAGTTTAAAGAATTTTTATAAAAAAAATCCTTCTTTTATGTTCTTCCATTTTTACGAATTCGTTATATATTTTTGTGCATAAAATTTAAAGTACGATCGTAGCCTTAAAATTTAGAGGAAATTGCTATTATAGGGGCTTAAATAATTTACGATGCATCGAGTCGTTCGGCTATTTGCGCTAGTGCGACGCGTCGTGCACGTTATGGCGTGTCCGTGCCAAACTCGACTACGACGTGTCACGCACGACGTGGCCGAGTTCTTCTCGTTTAAACTTCCACGACCGTTAATTTATGGCCATAAATATCACTTTATTATCATGCTACTTTTGTCGTTGCAACTTTTATTCGTGCCTCGTGTCGTTACGGAAGAAGCGGGCTGTTAAAATAATGAGGTTATTAAAAAGATATCCACGGACTCTGGGAATGCAAAAATCTCTCGCTGGATGTTTACAATGTAAGTACGTGTACTAAGTATACGAGAAACAATTATTAAAGTCGATGGATGTAGATATCTTCATCGACAAACTTACCACGTTACTTACTTAGTCTTTAATATTTACATTTTGGCATAAATACATTCCATCCTGAAGTGTAGATAAATATAAATAAATACATTCCACGCGAACAAATTTGGATCGAAAAATTCATGACCGTAACTTACAACCACAGTGTCTTCCATGTTTCTCCACAGTTTCTAAACTTTTACATATGCAACGAAATTTGTCCACCGGAAGAATAACTTTACAATAATACATATTCACGCTCTTCCGGAGCAGCCAGAAACAATACGAAACAATAATAATTAATAAACAAGCTCTACGTACTTTAGATACACGTTCTCTATTGGGATCGCGTTCTTCCACGATAGTCAAATATTTGTCAAGATGCATTATCGAACATATCGTAGATCCATTTACATCGTACAAACGTCCGATCGAAGCAAAAGATTCACCGCTTTTAGAACGTTTAATTATTTCCATCTTCGTCTCGATCCTATCGAGTTTACGAGTCCTCAATTTCTTTTCGTTCGTATCAACACCGCAATTTCTCCCTTTCTCACTCACGTCTATCAATTTATAAGAGCGAAATATTTAAGCATAAACGAATACACTAACAAAGTACGTAACACGTTGACGCACGCCCTAATGCAAGAGTGAAACTGTTTTCACCTCTTCATCGAAACAACATTGTAATTTAATCGCTGAAGTCCGATGCCCCCTTAGAGGGGACATCCGATCGCGAAGGCTTAAAAGGTTGCGTTTTGAAAAACGCGCAAAATAGCGAATTGTGCGAAAGTAGAATGTGCCAAAGTCGAGGGCTACTCATTTCTAAAAAAACTCATACGCAAAAGGTCGAACTTCGACAGCAAGTCTCGCGATGCCAAAATACATGCGCGCGCATGCGCTAAAAGCAGAACGTAGCCTTTGCTGGGTAAAAATCGTCGCCGATTTTTCCCCCCTTTTCATCTCGTTTCTGAAAAAAAGGAAAAGAATATTAATGGACGGGCTTATGCATAATCGCGAGCGGGACGATTTAGCCAGGGCCATTTCGGCGCCGATATGCATCCGCCGCGGCTATAACTCTGCACCTGAGGCATAAACTGGCGCGATTCCACTTTCCACGATTGCGCGCCGACAAACGAAAAGCCGTCGGCCGATATCGCGGATGAGATGAATTACGCACTCACGGCCGAACCTGCCTAAATACAAATTGCGTTGCGCGATAAACCGATAGCGCGGCCTATCGTAAAACCGAGTTTTAACCGGAATCGCGCGAGCCTGCGCCGCGGCCGAGCCTTTTGGCGATTCAACCTGATTTCTTATAAATATCGCGCATTAATTACGAGGCTTTTTGGCCGAATTTTATAGGGTTTTATTATCGCGTGCGAATCGTCGAATGAAAGGATTGAAGGGTCCATTCGAATACGCTTGAATGGAAGGTTCGAAGAATTGAAAGGATCTCTTTGGTTCTCTCGGTTTTGCTTAGCTGGTTTGTCCATGTGTTTATCGGTGTTTTGCGAAATAAAGATGGCGGTTTTGGGATCGTTGGTTGAATAAGGTGAGCGTTGGACGAGGATGTTGATCGATTCGATGAACCTTTGGTGTATCAGCGGTGAAATGTGGAGTGAGTCGTTTAAATACAACCGGGGGATGCTTTTTGGATTGTAGTCGAACTGTGATACGTTGAAAGGTGGATTGCGCGTTGCTTTTATAGTTTTTCTTACCAGTAAAAGGTTAAAGTAAAGCTCAGTAACTAACACTAAAACTACTTTCCGGGCATATTTAAAACACCACGTACGTCTTTAAAAAAAGGGGGAGAGTAAGAGGAAATGTCGGTAAATCAAAATGACGATCCAAATATTACATAAAAATCATGGAAAATCGCGAAAAATGCATCGTTATGAAGCACTACGATTTTTTAAAGAAACGACAGTAATTTTTCGCTTTGGTAGTTCTAGTGTTAAAGCGCTTTGTCGATCGTCGATTCATCGATTCGGTCGAAGGTCGAAATTTTTGCAAATATCTCGAGCAATAAAACACGCAAAAGTTTCGATTTGCACTCTAAAGCTTAAACGAAGAGATCCGCGCATATCCTTTTTAAGGGAACATCGTTATTAGAACCGTCGTACTTTTCGAGACAATATACGGTTCGAATATCGCGTAATGACGGTTAAACCTCGTACAACCTCGCGCAATTTTCGTACGATCTCGGGCAACCTCGTATAACCTTGTACAACTTTATACGACTCAATGAAATTTTCATTCGAACCCCGCCAACTTTATACAACCTTAAGCAACTCTATCCAGCCTCGCGCAATAATAACTGGCGCGCGCTTTCCGTTAGTCCCAATCGAGTCCATCGACCGTTTTGCATCTCGATATCACGCTCGCGTCCAAGAACCTTCGAGCGTGCAAATTTAAATCATCGTTTGAACTAGGCGGTGCTGTAATATGAAACATATCGAACTCGATATCGCGCGTGCCGGAGTCGAAATTTTTGCCCCAAATCCGCCAAACGCGAAGCGCGCCGCGATTCGACGCTTCGATTTATTCGTGGCAAATGACTTTCGCGTTTGGGTATGCATGAAATTAGTCCGCGCACCGCGATAAAGCGAATTAGTCGAAACGTAAATGACGATCGGCCGATTGCGAATTTGGAAGAAAGGACCGCCGGTCGGTTATAATGATCAAACTGGATTTCGAGGGGCCGATAACGCGCCGCGGCACGTCGCGTGGACAAAAGCCAGGCGTAATGAGTGAGATTTAAATCGAAAACTTTTCCCTGCGGTTCCGAGTCTCGACTCTCCGCCAGACTTCGGTCTCTTAACAAGTTCAGCTCTCTACTTACTACATCACTGCGGAGTCTCGCGGGAAATCCAGACTGGCGTTCGCTATCCTCGTCACAGGTATAATTCTTTATCCTGACACCGGCTGCTGAGTTTAGTTTCCCTAAAATACGGCTCTGAGGTAAAACATACTTCTGGAAAGATACATTTCTCCTTCGAGGAGGAGGAGTGCGAGTTTTTTGGCCAAAAAGGAAGACGAGGAAATGAATCGTCCTTCGTTCGACGCGATGGGGACGTTTATTTGCATTAGGACTGTTCTGGAATCGGATACTCGATGGATAGGCGAGGACTTCTAAATTGGATTTATGAAACATAATTTATTCACTGGAATATGTGAGTCGTTTTTGCGATTCAAAAATTAGGACTTTTGGGAATCGTGATGTAATATCTTTGCATTTTTTTTTTGGGAATGATAATAAAATCTCGGTCTCTTGTAGCCAATAGACGATGTATTCATTTTTGTTACGCTTTGGCGCAAGTTTCACGTCCTTTTTAAACATTCGCCAACAAACTTTGATCGCTAATAATGTCGAACTAATGATCTCATAATCTAATAAAAACTAAACTAATAATCGTCAAACGCATACTTTGGACGGCTCTTGGATGTTTATACGGCAAATTAGTATCACGGAGTAGAAATCCAAACTAGTGTCGAGGATAAAATTTCAACAATATGACATTCCTTCCCCAGTAAAGACATACTTAAAATATGGACGGACCATGCGGTGTGAAATAACTCGCGAGAGTCATGGAGAATTTCACACTGCATGCTTCGACCGTATTTTAACTATGACTTTACCCAGGGAGGAATGTCGTATCGTTCAAATTTGATCTTCAACGTAACTTTGGATTTCTACTCCGCGACACCAATTTGTCTCGCAAACACCCAAGAGCCATCCGAAGTATGCGTTTGACGATTACTATAATTAATATTTCTTGGCAAACGTCCAAGCACGAAGTCTGCGCGGAAAGGAGTAAATGCACCATCAATCGGTTGGAAGGGACCGTGTTTTTATTATTATTCACGAATTAATCTCCATCCAGAAATGAATCAGGAATCGTATCCCAAAGTTACTTGCTCCTTAAATTTTATAATTGATCTTTACACTAGAACTATCAAACCGGTCAAAACGACCGGTCAATCGTTTCTTTCAAAAATCGTAGTGCTCTATAACGATGCATTTTTTGAGATTCTCCATGATTCTCGTGCAGTATTTAGATCATCATTTTGATTTACTCAAATTTCCATTTACTCTCCCTTTTTTAAAAAGATATATATGGCGTTTTACATATTCCCAGAAAGTGGCTGGTAGTTCCAGTGTTAAGATAAAATTTGAAAAATCCAATAAACCGGCAAAGATAATTTCTCGCTTTTGCTTAGGACAAAGTTAAGAAGGATTGCAGAGTTAGTTTTCGATATTCGAGGAATCATCGCGGCGGCCAGATCATCCTCGCACCTTTCGCATTCCTTTCGATCGGTCGAGAGACGTTGTCGGCCCTCCGTGGGAAGAAATATCGGTGGCCATCGCGGATAAACGCGAATCGTTAAGCCCGGATGCAATAAAGGCGAGATAACCGAAATTAACGTCCGCGCGGAATGGCTCGCGGAGTAAAATAAAGCCGCGGGAATGTAAAAGCGCTATGAAAATTTTCACGGGGGGGCCAAACGTTCGCGGAAGGACCATTTAGATGGGAGCCACGGTTTATGGAAGTTCGGACTTTCAGTCGGGGAATCTGAGTTGGAAAATTTTGATTATTATTTTAGATTCGCTTTTGGATCCTCTCCTACGCTGTAAATTCTCTACCAAAGACTCCAGAATCTAACTCGAGCCTTTATTTCGTACTGTTGCAAGTTTTCGTCTCGGGTGTGCGATTATGGATTTTAATCGTTTTCTCAATTTCGTACCTCTATTATACCTTTACCAATTCGTACCTATATTATTTATTATATTATATAACATGATTTTGTACGTTTTGGCAATTTGAACGAAGTATCAGACGCGTCAGAAATGTGCCATTTCCTTGATTGCAACTCTTTCGGCATTGGTAATAGCCGCATGGTGTTTGCAAGTCGTCAGAATCGAGGGTTCAAAACGACAGTGGATGCTGTCTCGAGAAGAAAATGCCAGAAGCAAAAGTAAGTTGCGCGAATAAAGATTTGGGTTTGCAGACGAGAACCCTAGATTCGAGCACCTCTAGTACATTACCTCCAACTAGTCCTCCGTGTAATAAATCGTGGGCCATTTAACAGTTTGTTCTTAAAAACGCTATAAAACCAGTCTACATCGGTATTTAAAACAACATTTTTTTTTATCAATAAGGTTGGAGTCTCCGATTCGAGAATTTTCAGACCGACCAGCCGTTCAAATTTCAAGCAAATTTCAAGCGTTTACCAAGGTTTTTATTGGGTTGTTCGGAAAGTCATTTCGTTTTTTGGGGAACATGAAAGACAGTTCTCGTATAATGAATAAATATTTTATTAAATTATATATTGGCCATTCTGGTCCAACACCTTTTGCCATCTTTCTGGCAGTAACATAATTCCCCTCTCATAAAAGTTTTGGTCCTTGCTGGCAAAAAACTGGTTCAGGTGGTTTTACTTAACGAAATTACTTTCCGAACAACCCAATACTTTATTGATATTATCGTGATAGGGGCTTGTTTTATATGGTGTTCTATAGACTGGCTGTTCACTCTGTTTCTTATTTGGGACTCTTTATTCTGCTCTCTGAGTTGAATTCTGATTCTGCTTGTTATAGTCTGCTGTGTGACTTTTTGATTTTTCTTTAGTGTCTTTATATGCACTCTATGTTGTCTGTATATATTTATATATACTCGAGTCACGTGTATTTTTTGAACTATGCTAGGAATCTACGAACTAAGAGTAAAGAATCTCTATCTACGGTGGTTTATTATCCCAAATTGCACGATCAGGGATCGTTGTTGTTTTTAAGCATCATACGCGGTGGCTTGGCGCGATTAATAGTATATTTATGTAGCAACAGCTGTATCTACAGTGTCTGCATTTGTTCTTTTTGCTTTTTTCGAACTTGACGTTTGCTCAAAATGCAAACGTTTTCACGGAGTGTTCCTTGCAGAATTTATCCCTCCCTGGGATATTTATATGGAGGAATTTTTCGCGAAAGTAGCGAATAAGATCGTGAATAAATTACACCGTCTCTGTCACGTCGGACGCACGGGCGGATCGCGTCTAAGGAGAATGCAGGTCACTGGTTAACTCGATGCCCCGTCCCTCTTATCCTCCCGATGCAAAATGTCTGTCTATTATTTCGCCCAGGCATATTGTTTATCACGGCTCTGTATCATTAAATATATAGAGCGTCGATGAGTGGTCAATATTATCCTCGCGCTTTACGAATTTCTCACGCGTTTCTCGTTATGAACGAGTTAATCAATTTTTCATTGGGTGATATTTTACAATCTAGATCCTGAATTCCTTTAGAGGAACCACACGTATCCGTTGACTATCAATTCCAGGTATATTTAAATCAATATTCTTCGTTTCACCAATATTTCCATTAATTCACATAATTTCATTTTTCATCAATCATCAACATTTTCATTTCACGAAAATATTTCACACATGGTAGATTTATTTCCTCCTTCTATTTTAGGATACTACGGAGCGTAGCAAGTTCTCAAATACGTTTACTTCGATACGTCCAAAGAATCGCACAACTTTCCCATCAATTATCTTGTCACCATTATCATATATTAATCGTAAATACGTTCCTCGTAAAGCGCTTTATGTCATTCTTCATTATCGAATGGCCCAAAGCCGTATCGCTAAAAATCCACGACCCAACACTTTCACGGGAGGAGGATTCTCGGCTGATTATGGAAAATCCACGGGCGCGTAAATTTCTTTTCACGACTTATGCCCTCGTGTAACACGAATTTCCCGTGTCGTAAACAGGGACCAATTTCGGCCGCAAGTGGGTTCTTGCTCGTTCCGCTTGCGCGCCTCTCAGTTTCCTTTTTTGCCCGAAGTTTGTCGGGCGCCGGCCGCTTGTTTGAGATAAGTTAGCAAGAAAGCGGGGCTTTAACGTACGAACGCCGCGATCCAGCGCCGCCAGGTTTGCGCGCCGCTTGTGCAGGCCCCCGATGTTTTGCGTTTCCTGATTAAAGGAAAAATTAAAACGGCCCGCCCCGCTGCGAGGCTCCGATGGCGCTGCGCGTGTCGCGATTAAGGAAACAGAAAACTGCCTGTGCTCGGTCGAAAAACAGAAACTCCCCCGTCCGCCAACCTCCCCCCTTCTGGCCAATTATTATTTTATCAGAGAACGCCGAAAAAGCCGCTCGTGCGGCGCAAAAGGAAGGCGGCGCCGTGTAAACATTTTTCCAAAGGTAAACCAAACCTGGAACGGGCGAGTGTCCGTTTTCGCAGCGGCAAATTGTCCGCGTTTGCCGCCGGTAGCTCGGATTAATATTCGCGGGATCGAGTTTCCTTCTCGCAGAGGGGGCTCTTTGAAAAACAGGAAAGGGGGCGGGGCCAACGGGGAATGCTGGGACATCGCGATTGGGAATGAAGGAAGTGCGTCCGATGCAAGACTGGCCTCTCCCGGAGGTAAGCTTTATGGCACAAAATTGAAGGAAAACAGGGAAGGACGAGATGGAAAAAAAACTGGGCAGATGTAAAAATAACGGGCCTTCTTATCGCGAGTATATCCTCCTCGATGATGGAGCGCGAGATTAATTTTTGTTCCGCGTTATTTCGCGAACGTGCCAGAGAGAGAGAGAGAGAGAGAGAGAGAGAGAGAGAGGGAGAGAGAGAGAGAGAGAGAGAGAGAGAAAAGGAGGGAGGAAGGGGCGAGCCGGACAGAGGGCGGACATTGGACGTTTAAAGTGACGCAACGTCCTCCGCGCGCCTTCGTCGCTTTTCAGTTTTCGGTATTTGCCCTCCGCTCCATCCTCGGTTGAGCGTGCCTATTTAATTTAATTACGGGAGCCAACATGTGCTCCGCACAATGAAGCCGTTCACATCGTTTACATTTAATTAGCGCAGCGCGGTTACGCTCTCGATTACGACGCTTTGATACGGCAAATTTTTTATGATGTCGGTCATCCCACTGTCTGCTAATTATTTCGAATGTCGGACCGAATTACAGGCCGCGCGCGGCCATTTTTGGAATGGCGGAATGCGGGTGTGTAACGAGCTCGGTGTCTCTTCTTACATATATATATATATATAGAGAGAGAGAGAGAGTGTTATAAAGTATCGGTTTATGGTCGTAAATTGTTTTCTATTAATTTATAACAAACCGATACTTTATGGTCGTAAATCTTTTACTATTAATTTCTTTCTCTTAATTTAATATATTATATTATATATATTTATTTATTTATTAACTTTATATATATATTGACGACCATAAACCGATACTTTACAACGCTCTCCTCGAACGTAGAGAAACATTTATCCCACTGTAGAATTAACAAAGTTTTTATTTTCTTTTGCAATTTTTTTTTTTTCAAATATTTTTATAATTCATCGTATTATATTGGTATTGGAATAGAATAGAGAGAGACGTATTATTTTCTTCGTGTAGCATATTGATATTTTAACCAGTTAACTGCGGAATTTATTGCGTAATGTAAGGCAGGAATGAAACGCGGAATGTTATTACGATGGATGAAAAGCAAAGTAAGGAAGGATTACATTTTTATACGATAAGACATTAGTTTTTCTGCAAATAAGTTCTCGCGGTAAATGATAATTTTTGATTTTACACTATGAGTACAAGGCCGAACCGCGTGGAACGAAAATTTAGGACTGACGTGTATACGCGTCGTACGCGGTTAACCGCTTAAATTCTATCATACATTCATTTTACACGGACTATAATAAAAGATTATAATAAGAATTTATTTTCCGCCTATGGCCGATAATTTGCGTTTTTCACCTCGGCTCAATATGACCAACGCGGGAAAATATTCGCGTTGTTCGCCCAGCGTAGTTTGGATACTACAAAATAATATTTACAATATATAAACCCAATATAAAGTTTGCGGAGGGTACGATCGATTTCACAGGAATAAAGTGTTATTCACGAGCATCGTACGCAACGATAAATTCTCTATAATCCCATCATACGAGACAAACGCAACAGTAGCCAAAAAAAAAAAAAAAAACTGATCCCACAGCCGTAATCCATCCCGCGATAATTCGAGTCAAAGACCCAAAGCTGCTCGAAGCGCGCTCAGAAAGTACAACATTCCAATTTGGATTTTACCATTGTACCTCCTTTCGGCTTGTAACTCGATTCAATTACGGGCCCTCGTGCGGGGTCTATTGACACGCTTCCGCAATTTATCCTCCCGCCGGTTAAATAGTTCGATCCAAGTATTTATCGAATAACGCACCGCTCGAATCGAATAATCCTCTTTGATGTCCCAGTCATATCCGGTGCAACGCGTCAGGTGAATTTCCGCATTGCCAGCCGTATCGGGCCAACCCTGCAAGTGAGTGCATCGAATTTGCGCGCGGTCCAGGGATATTTCTGTCCCGAATCGAACATCCCAAGGACCTTGGCGCGGATCTTTTTCAGAAGCCACTGTTCAGCATCGAGGAAGATCCCCCTCCTGCATCGTCGACAGTTGATTTAACTCGACGAAGCAGGCTGCGCGCAAAGTTTATGGCTTAATGTGGCGTATGCTGATCGAGCTGGATACTCGCGGAATTCATGAATGCATCACCAGAGTCCAGGACGATTGTCCGCGATACCGGGTATTTGTATAGTGAAATGAAGACAGCGTTGTTCGCGCAGGGCGCTCGTTTGAAAGAATTCAAATATCTGGATGGGAGCGTGTGGGAGCATCGAGGAAGGAGCGAGGAGAGAATTATGGGAATTCATGGTGAAAGTGTTCGGAGAATCCCAAAACACGTCCCCTCCCTTTATCCCCTTAGGAAAATCAACTTAAACGCGGCCAAATCCGGAGCTTCCCATTTTTTCGCGGATGGTATTTAAGCGAAGTGCCTCGTGCGCCGAGGCAAAATTGATACTATACGAATTAATGTCTGCCTGTCATATTTTAGGGGAAAAAAAGGGAGAAAGGGGGAGTAACGAAAAAAAAAGGAGGAGGAGGAAAACCGTAGAAAACGCCCGACATACCTGTGCAGTTTCATTAAAAGCGGAGGCGGAGGCCACGCGAACCTTCCCTGCAAACAGAAAAATGCAGCGAACGTTATTTTAGAAAATACAGTACGTATAACAGGACGTCAGCGACTACGGCCATGCAAATATGATCTCCCGTAGCCCGGAGCACGATAGAATATTCCCGTATATACCCTCTAACGCAGTGGTCCTTAATCTTTTTAGCCTATTTGCGATACGGGATGCGCGCCTCTCGCGCAAACAAATACCCTCGATCCTTTATTTGGACCGGTTTTACAACCTGGTTAGCTGTCCACCGTGGGCTCTACTTGATTCCTCCTGTAAATTCATATCGAATCCACCGCTTTGACGTTCGTAATCGAAATCGCATGGTTTCTGCCGCCCATCATAAATCGACATCGCGAATCTACGTCGGAGGATCGAAAGTTTTACACGCTCGACTAACGAAGAGATGTAATTGTCGATTATGCGCAGGATGCGCGCGCAACTTCGAAGGATCGTTTACGAGCATTCAATGCGAATCGCTTGGTAACAACATTTTATCCTGAAGCACTTCGATTACAACGATTAATACGGTCGAAATCGAATAACACGGATGTTATTGCGCGCGTCATCACGGAGGTATTGTGAAGTTTCGTTCTGTAAGGATAAAATGATTGAATTGCGGATGGCGATGACGCAAGTTGGGTTGGACATCGTGGGTTTGGTATTTTGAAAATTTTTTTGAAGGCGGCGTTGAAGTTTTTTTTGAAGTGAAGTGAGAATAGTGATTGCGCCTTTTAGCATTGATCCCAGACGTATGATATTTAGAAAGAAGCAATTATGCTAATGATGTGATTGATGATAGAAATCCAGGAGATCCCGAAGAGCCAGGGTTTTCTTTTAATAAAGAGAGAGAAGCGCTTCGAGTTAAAGAGTATTCTTTCGAGTAATCCGCTTCCACGCCAATCAACGGTTCTTTCTTTGATCTCTACCGAAGTCGTCGATAATCTATCCGCTTCAAAGATCCGAGTAGCCAATAATGGCGATCGGGTTCCACGTAAAGTGACTTTATTAGAGTAAAGAAGTACAGATGAGGTTTGATGGGCCAAATCGAGGTTCATTTAGGATCGAACAATTTTCCTCGTATTCTCCATTTTAGAATTACTCATTCATATGTACCTATATTCCAGTAAACAGTCGCTTATTTTTCTTTCACCTCATTTTTAATACATGTAAATATTGCTGGTGTAACACTTATTCGTATTTAACGAAACATCACTTTAGTTTCTTCCGACTAAAGCAAATTTGTGAATTCCAATGATTCCTCAATTTTACTGTTACACTTGAATTCCTCCTTTCCATTATCCGGTTTACATTCGAAGCACTATCATTTCAGCCTCTCGCAAGAAAACAAAATTCTTCAAGCACACTCTAGACTTATCTTCTCACAGCATCGATTTTTATTACACAGTACCAAGCCGATTCCACGAGATTCCAAAAGGAAACCCAATAAGTACCTTCAGAAATCATTATTCTAACGCACGATTGCCTCGAAATACCATTTCTCTATCTACAACAACAACAGCAAGAATAACAACAGCAGCAGCAGTAGCAACAATGACTCTCCAGCTTCACAATCAACCAACCAACACCGCGTCTCAAACAACCAGACACATCAGCCGAGCTGTTCAACAAGCCGCGAATGAATTTGGACAAACGGTGGAGCGATGTATTTGAAATAAAGTGAACACAATAGCCTCCCGCGGACATCCCAGTCCGCGTATCTCTCGAGCACCGATGGGCGCGCCTGGTGCCTTTTCATTAACGACATCAGTTCCCGGGGCCCTTAATTTCCTCGCGGGAACAAATGTGACGAATAACAGTCCTGGCTGGCGCTATCGCGGCCTTCGAAACGAGGTTTTTACGCCGCCTGTCGAGGAAATGAAACAGCCGGTTAGGTGGCTCCTCCATCGTGAAAATGATAAAAAACGGGGACAGTCGGCCGATGTCCGAGAGTATCCCCCTCGAAGCTCCTCTCTTTCGACCTCCTCTCTCTCTCTCTCTCTCTCTTCGATCCCCGCTCCTCTCTCCTCTTCTTCACCAGCAGTGAACCGCGAGGATCCTGCCTTCGCTGCCGATTTCGTCGCCCTGCACTCTTTTTT
Source organism: Ampulex compressa (assembly GCA_038496175.1). NCBI lineage: Eukaryota > Metazoa > Arthropoda > Insecta > Hymenoptera > Ampulicidae > Ampulex > Ampulex compressa. The sequence continues at coordinate 15,504 of JBCFXI010000191.1, read as the reverse complement.
TCTCCCTCCTCCGGGGATTATCCGATATCAAAGAGGCCGCAGTACCTCGGGGAGTTAGCCCACATACGCTGCGGGCCTTCCTCGAACAAATAATAATAAACTCCCGAGGAGGGGCTTTGGCGAGGGATACTCGGATGTTCGGAGTCGACGACGACCAGGCCTGGCCTCTTCGGTTTCTTCCCTCGCGACAGGCCTGTTGGCACCCACCCCCTTCCTCCCGCCTTGGATCCAGGGATCCCCCAGACCTGGCTTTCTCTCACAACAGGCCGGCCCGACGAATCCCCCGATTTTTATTAGAGCCACTGAGGAGCATTTTCGTCCCGTCCCGAGCACCTCGTTACGGGCTAATTCGCTTTTAATGAGGCACCGCAAGAGCGTTTTTTCCCCGCTCGCGCTGATTTTTCATGGAAGTACTCTCCTACGTGTTTGACGCGTCTTCTTCTTTTTTTTCCATTTTTTTGTCGCTGTGGAGAGGGCGGTTTTGGATTCGAGGCGTATGAAGGATTCGGGGAATTCGGGGAGTTCGCGTTGGCGGTTGATGCGGGATTGGATTAGGGTACGCGTACCTGGGCGAAGTGTGCGGTATTTTTAGTTTTGGATTCTTGCTGGCGGATGTTGTAGGGCTGGTTGAAGAGTTGGAGGGGGGCTCGTGGGGATATGTTTGATGCGGACTTTTCTAATGCGCGAGAGGGGAGAGATGGAGGGTTTTCGCGTGGATGTGTTTGATGTAAACTATTCTAACGTGCGAGAGGGAAGAAATGGAGGGAGGTGAGGAGAATAATTTATCATTGTTGAACGTCGTTGCTAATCGTGGGTTTGTAGCAGTTTTTTTGGCGATCATCGAATGTCGATTGGCAATGAAAATGTTTTATGCCGTATTTGGACTAATTTTTCGTGCTCTGCCCTTCGGCTGTGATTCTATTTGCATCATTGCTCTGGTTGGCGGATGTTAAAGGGATTTTCTGCTACTGGCCCGAGGACTTTTGTGCTCCCGATCAAGGGTAAATATCCCATCGCTCGCAAACGCCCAGTTGCTCGATTTTTTATTTGGAAATACAATAGTAACTCGTGCAGGGACAAATATGCGAGAAACGTTTCTATTTGTCCCTTTTTCTGCTCGTTCCAGTAATTTCATCGTCCCTCGGACCTTCTACCTTTACTTCGGCACGAAGAAAATACGATTACACCGCGAAATTAATAATCGCATCGCGAAATTCCTTCGAAACGTTTATATCCAATCACATCGTATCTCCCGCCATCGCCACTCACCCACTTCTGTAATTGCCGCATCCGAGGTAATTTTATCTTCAGACCTGCAAATTTCGAGAGCGCCCCGGAGTATTAGCAAGTCCATGAACCTTTATTGTGCCAAGCAATGAAGCTTCGTAAAACCGGGCAGCGCAAACGTCGAGTCGTGTTCAACGAGTAAGAATAAATTTGAATCGCCACCTTTTGGAATTAATTCGACAACGCGAAGACTGCTCACTTCCTCTGCTATACGATTATCCACATATTCCCCTTTTTCGAGCTTTATCGCGCGATGCTGTAGAATAAAATGTCTGAATTAAGATAACGGCTCGAGAGGCGAATTGCGGGCTAAATGCACACGAGGATTGATGCTCGAAGAGTCTGCGATAAAATCAGGCGCCATTGTGCGTGAGATTATTTGCCATTGTCTCCTTCTCGCGGTGACTTACGCGCATTTCGAAGCGCGCAATTAAATTCGATATCAAATTCCTGTATCGGGAGCGGGCTCATTCAACGATGTAAAAATCGAGTTGGATCGATGCTCGTTGCCCGATGCTCGTCCAATGAGACGCCCAATCGGGAAACATAATAGCAAAACGAACAATAGTATCGTACGAAAACGAGGTAATTAATTCTGATGGTTGGCCGCGGTGCGCGCACGGATTTTGTTGAACGCAGCATCGTCGTGGTTGGAAAGCGATCTTAATTTCCTTCCCATCTCTTCGTTTGGCTGTCGCAATTGGAATTGATACAATAATGATATTTTGAGAAATCATCGACAAGTGTGATATACGATAATGTGAAAATGTTTAAGATTTAAAGCTCGAGATTGTGCTTTAAAGTGTAAATCGATTCCTTAATCAATTTCTTGATTTATCTCGAGTTTATTATTTATATTAGGATTCAGGACTTTTTTTTTATTCAAAAGCATCGCCATTATAAAACGCATCCTCCTTACTCGAAGATCGTAATACTAGTGAACATGTAAATTATAGATTTTTTTTATTTAGCAGTCATTTTTTTTTATTAGGTACATCGACACCTTATTTCCATAAAGAACTTTTTTATACTCTTACACAATACACAACGTACAATACAATAATCTTTACCAAATATCCAATGCCTCTTATATACAATAAATCTCTGTGATCACAAGATAAAATACATCATAGCCCCTTTTAAAGATAATTCCCAGAATAAAAAAAATTCTCGAGCACAACAGAATATTATCAAAATTTTACACGATGCTCCTAATCTCCTTGCTCAGTGCCTATTCATCGATCATTATTACTAAAATCCTCATTTCATAGAGCCCATCTGCATTTTTCTGCGACCAGTTGCAAATCCCACGTGAACTCTGCTACTTTTTTTTCTTTTCACTTTCTTCCATTCTCTCGCAGGAAAAGCCACGAGCCTCGCGAAGAAGCGGTTCGAGCCGCGGACGGTGCCATTTCGTAATTCGTTGGCCCGGCTTAATGGAGCCCGCTAACTCACGGGGATTTTATTAAACGTCGAAATTTAAGGGGCAGGGAGATCGCGCGCTTTCGAATCCAAGCCGAAGGGCATTTCACGGCTGGCCAATTAAGCCGCACGATTTAAGCGATCCTCGAGAGGAACGGATTGTTGCGGAGGAGGAAATGCGGCGGAGGGAGGCACGAGGAGGGCGGAGGGGGAAGACAATTTCGCAATTTTGCCAACGCAGGCCGTAAGTCTATTATCTTTATCTTCCGGCGACTTCGTCGCTTTACGTTTCGTTAATTCTTCTCAATGGACTACACGTCGCTTATTGGCGCACAGTCGCGACAAGTTTCTCCTGGAATTTCGACCCTTCACGCTTCGTTCGCTCCATCTTTTCATTCTGTCCACTATTACATTTATCATTACCTCGTATTGTTTTCTTAATTTTCTCCTGCGTACGAAAAATAGATATAAGTTGCACGAAACTCTGTCTTCTTTCCTACGGATGCTTTTGGATCGTTTCAGAGTTTAAAAGTACACAAAAATGGAGTTTGAGCCGTTCAGTGCACACATCGATTAACTCCATAAAACAAAAAGTTGAGAAATGAAATGAAATAATGTATATTGTGTTTGTAAAATTCCTGTTATAATATAAATTCAAATATATAACGTAGAATGCATAAATACGGATATAGCTTTCATCTAACGGCGTATAAAATTAATAAGAAAGAATAGCCAAATAAAAATCGAAATGGCTTGTGAAATAAATTACTTATTATTCAATGGCCAAAAAAATTGTGCCGTTTAATGGTGTTAATCTTTATTATTCAGGAAAGTTATTATAAACATAAAAAGTTACGACTATACCGAGCGCTTTGTCGCTTAAATTCAAGATTTTTCAAAAAGTGGAATTAATCGATGTGTGCACTGAACGGCTCATTTGTCAAATTTATTATTATTATGTATTAATAAATACATTATTAATAACAAATTAATATATATTATGTTTTTATCATTATTGCAATGTTATATATACATGCATGGAAAGGAGAGAAATTCTTTTCACGCCTGTGAAACTTAATTATAATCTGCTGATAAAATATCAGTAGACACCGTTACATATCAATTTATAAATAAAATCAGGCGGGAAGGATACGAGAGCAAGGCGGATTAGATCCTGTTTCTCGAGCTCGCATCCAGGTCACGATTTAAGAACCCCAAGTGCAGCCGTACGAACGTGTCCCAGGATTTTCCATCCTCGAATCGAGCACTACATATTTCCACCTGAACCGAATGGCAAAGCGCGAATTCCCAGGGAGCGTCGGTCCGTTTTCCTTTTCGAAATTCGGGCCTTGAATCACGTACGCGCATGTTTTAATGCGACAAAGGGAGACTGGGAAAACTATTTCGGCGTCGTTCGAACGCGGCACAATCGCGCTCTCGGCGCTTCTCGAATAAACAAATCGAACGCAAGGCAAACGGAATTATATATCCGCTATATAAAGCGGAATGCGCGCATTAACGCGCCAGCATCGTGCGGGAATGATTTCGTAGGTCAAAAATTCCATCGAACTCCCCTTTGATGAAGAGCCGAGTGAAAGAAAAAAAAAAAAAAAGAAACAAGAACAAAAAGAGAGAGAAGATTATTTTCCACGACACGGGGGCTTTTCTGTCGGGACCAAAGGCTCGGCTTCTGGACAAATCAAATTCCCAGGGACGCGCGAAATTCGGCGATCCTATCAGGACGTTGATCCGCCGAAGGAAAAAAACATTCGGCCCCCTTTTTCGACGTGCGCTGAATATGAGATACCAAATCGGGCAGTTTTCGGGCGCGTACCAAAAAGGGCGATTCACTTGCGGCCGATCGGCATTGCAAAGCAATTTATTCTTGCGAGAAGCAAATCGTGCGCTTTTCCATCGTGCAACGAACACGACAATTGGCGCGGAAGAGAATTGTAGCGGGAGGGAATGCCGCTGGCTTGTAATCGGTTGAGATTGAGGATGTCGCGAAGCGTTTTTGAACCCAATATTTCGATTGTCGAAGTCGTAATGATGATTTGCAATCGAATTTTTTATTTCGTAGATACACTAGTTGCTCGTAGCTTGTAAAATATACAAGCTTACGTGCGATTCGGGGTACGGATGAGGTGTTCGTTTATAATTTATGATAATGAATTAACAACGGAGAATTGTTCTTATTTCAGTACTCGTGTCTGCGATTTCTTTCGCGTACTTTTTAGTAACAATCATAAGGTGTACATCTTTGCTTCCGGACGACGATCGACGATACTTTGAATCGCGAATGTAAAATCAGTTTTTTGCGATAAAACCTCGAATTTTGGGGGAGAAAGAGCGAAAACAAAGTTGTAGATCTAATATAAGGGAATCGTATAAAAGGATTATTCTCATCGACGTATATATTAGGCACTCCTAACCTCCTTGCTCATAATTCGTTTCCAGTTACTCCAGTATTCATTTTTTATGCCTGATTACGTACCATTTATTCGTATGGTTCAATTTAAAATTTTTACTTCACATTTTCTAATTTTCATTCTCTTTCTGAACTTCAATAGTCGTTTAATAATCGTTCTGACAACTGGAAATTGACTCTGGTACAACCAGATGGAGAGAATGATTGAATGCGTAGAAAGAAATAGCTCGTTAAAAGCACATACGCGAGTCCTCTTATCGTCATCCAACTTGCATCGTACTCAGGACATCGTGTTCTTCATCAAGATCATTGCGCCTCGCCATGAGGTACGCCAACGAGCAAATTGCAGGCTGCGATTCGGGGGAATCGATCCGAATTTCTCCCGCGGCAATCCGGTAAGCGTATCTCGTACGCATCTCGATAATCCAGCCGGTCATTGAGAGGGCACCTTAACCCTCGAAATAAGAAGCAGGGGAGCGGAGAATCGGGAATGGATGGAATGAAATTCTCGACTTCCGAGAATGTATCCGAGGGTTGTCATCCCTGCGGGGGTATGGATAGGTTTGAAACGCGCTCCTCCAATCTCCTTCCTCCATCAGCGTGTTCGCGGATAAAATACCGGAGCGATGCTTAAGCCTGACCCTTCTTAGAAGGGAGATCCTCATTTTTCATTGCTCAACACGTTTATTGTCGCCGCTTCGCGACTCGGGACCATTCGTTAGGCTAGATCGTTTCTATTCGAGTAAATAGGATTTTAGTAAATAAGTAAATAGGAACCAGTGAATAGGAATTTTAGTAATAAAGTAAATAGGAACCGGAGACTAACTCATAATACGATTCATGGTATATATATATATATAATTAAGTTACATTTCAATACAGAAATATCATATTCAAGTGGAATTCTCCGAATCATTCTACATTTCCTCTACGACCTTTGTAAAATCGCCGATTAACACTAGAACGACCAGCCACTTCCTGGGCATATTTAGAATGCCACAAACGTCTTGGAAAAAAGGGAAGGGTAAAGGGAAATTTCAGCAAATCAATACCATGATCTTAACACTGCATGATAATCATGGAAAATCTCAAAAAATGCATCGTTTCGAAGCACTACGATTTTTTTAAAAGAAACGTCTGACCAGTCATATTGACTGGTTTGATATTTCTAGTGTTAATAATCCACGCTCTCGAGTTCTTAACTTCTATTACCCCGAATTATCTTCCATATCTGTATCTACATCCATTATCTTCCACCACCGCTCAGAACCGCGTATTTAAAAGGACGCCCGTATTTCTAAATCTCCAAAAATTACCAATTACTCCTAACACATAAACTAAAACAATATAAACCACGTTGCACACCCCCATCTAAAATCCTTAGAAACACTTTTATGACCATCGAGCTTACCTTTATCACGGTTTATTTACCTACGTCATCGCACAAGACGCAGTTAGCTCAGATCGGGGCCTATAATAGCCTTGTCAATAACAGATAGTGCGGGGGGGGGGGCAGGGTAAAAGCGGGGTCTTAATCCTCCGGATCCCAGGATCGCGACAGAGGAGTTTCTATTAGCCGATTCCCCCTTTTCGAATAGGCGGCAAAGGAGTTTCTACTTCCCGCGAGTTTCCATTCTCCCGGGGCAAACGACGCCCTCTCGCGATTACCAGAACGCTTTAAACCCCGGGGGCATAAAAAGCCGAAGTTCGCGGGGGCCGAAGGGTTTGGCGAGTTAAAATTAGATAGATGAAGCGGCCCGTCCGATCTCTGCGGCCCGAGCTCCTTAAAGGTTTAAGGCAAAGGAGGTCGCGGCTCCTTACTTTTCTTTTCTTTTCTCTCCTTCTTTCTTTCCCTCGCCGAGAAGCCAAGGCGACGATCCAAGGAGCGGCCCTGAGAAGGATATTAGCAGGGGCGAAACTTTCGAGGGGGGGGGGGGGGCAATGCGTTCTTCCTGCGCCGTTGCGCGATGTTGGCCGATCGAGTTAATTGCCGCTTTGGGACACCTGGTCGGTCTTTTTTTTTTTAACATTCCGCGCTTCGAGCTGAAGGATCTGAAGGTGTCATTTGACGTGGTACTCCTCATCTTCTTGCTTCAATGAATTAATGGGCGTGAGTTAATTAAGACGTGGTTCTGTCGAGAGGTTTTTAACACTGTTTGTAGGAGCTACTTTCCAGAGATGTTGAAGTGTACTAAATATAGCTTTAAAGAGTAAGAGGACGAAGGAAAAGTGTCGATAGATTAATTTATCGTACGCTGGTAGAAAATCACGAAGAATCCCAGGAGTGATCGTGTTTGAAGATCCTACGATTTTTCGAAGAAAACACTGATAGGTCGTTTGACCGGTTGTGCTAGATATAGTGTTTATTACCAGGTGTGCTAGTAATGAGAGAAATCGTGTGTATTTGACTCTTCGAGGATATGTTATAAGCGGAATATTGTAAAAGTGTGTATTAGTGTGGTGTAATGATGTAAAAGACGATGATAAGAAGTGTGTAGAAAAATTTTTTAAATTACAAGATTATAAGGAAGTTGAGAAACTTACTCCATGCGTTTATCCTAATTTTAGGCAAATACTGCGGCTTGAAAATCTCGCGCGCACACGCACATAAATTTAAAAATAAATATCAGTTCATAGATTTAAATGTATACATATATAAACACGCTTCGACTAATAATACGTTTAAATGTATACATGTAAACAATTAACTTTAGTTTATATTCCGTGTATGTTGGATTATTTTTATAGTTATGTGAAATTTTTCGTCTTTTACTGCACGAAAATGATATAAAAGAATCAACTCTATATTAAGTTAAATGCTAGTCTATTAGAAATACAAAGGGCTAACATATTTTTGATCCTCTCAGATCTCTTTGTAATTTATAGGGGCTTCTTGGTAACCTTTCAACTCGCTCTTGCTCCTTTTTCATTCTACAGGTTATTGTAAAGCAATCGATCGTTCACCGAGTAATCCCCCATTCCTTTACATTCCCCCTTTTCTCTCTTTTCGCGATAGAAGATACAATCCTCCGTCTACAGATCGGTTGAAGCAAAATATACAATCAAGATCGCTCGTAGAAAATTTCCCAAACTTTTCCTACACTTTCCTAGCGCATTACATCTTATTCCTATCCCTATCACTAAAGACACTAATAAAAAAATAAACGATGCCACAAAAACAATTTTTCCTCGCGACTGAAAAAATCAAAATTCCTAACAAACATAAAACCTAATCTGTCAATCGCCGTAGTCCTTATCTTTGCTCATTCTCCAACTGTATGCATAAGTCAAGAAAATAACGAAGTAAAAAACATCGCCCATACTTTGTCTCCTCACAAAACAAAAGAAACTTTAGGATAATCTAATATATAAACAATTCACGTACTTTCAAATACTTCGTATCAAAAATTCCTCGTATAAAACCAATGATATGAACATGCAAAAATAATGACTAGCACGACGTAAATTCCACGTTGGTCCCAACGAGCCTCCAAATCGTCCATGCGAATTCTTGTCCCGACGATTGGACGCGCGCAAAGGCACGAGCGAAAGTTTTAAAACCTCCGTCCGGTTCAAAGGGCACTTTGGCCCCTTGCCATTGTACTCCGCGCTTCATTCCTGCGCGCATCCGCGCGCCTACCTATGTACATATTTACCGGCATAAGCAGTCGGCTCCCACAGAAGCGGGGATCAAATTTCCATTACTTCGAGCCCGGATTTCGTTCGATTCCGGCGCTGGTCCTCGCGGTTTTACGAGGCTCCATCGTGTTTTCCATTAAAGCGCAGGTTAGCGTCGAATGGGAGTCGTTATTAAAAGTTCCGCGGGACTCTTCCTTCGATTCTTCGGGGGGGGGGGGGGGGCATCGTTAAAATGCCCTCCCCCGTAAAACGACGAGATTTCCGTGGGACCGGGAAATAATTCTCTCTCTTCGCATTATTCCCGAAGGAAAAAGGAGGAGCGGCCCTTTGAGAGCTTCTGTTTCTTTCGCAGTTCGCAAAACGAGGAGGCAAAGGGGGAAAAAAGAATGTAGGTATTTGCTTGGACCCCTAAACCGGTTTAAAGTTACTCCCAGTTACGTGCCGCTCGTTAATCTTTCGAGCGTCCGACGCAGGCATATAATTCCCTGGAATCTACCGAAGTTTTGCCTTTAAGGCCAAACAATGGTATCCGTAATAAATAGGAGGAACGGCCCTGGATTTGGAATATGGCGCCGGTAGGAAAAGTACACGGATTGTATTCCATTATCGTTATATAGCCCGTACAGCGGACAATGAGGAGAAGTAATGACAGCGCTTTGGGAAGTTCGTCCCACGTCGAAGTGTCTTGAGGCGTCCGCGTGGAGATTTTTTTGGCTCGCCTGGAGTCTCGGTGCTCGTGGAAGATCGATCTTCCATGGCGAAGACGCGAAGGGTTCAGAAATCGAGTGACTCGTCCGTACTACGCCATTGAGGAGCACCGATAGTGTGGAATTTTTGAAGCATGGATTCTATTTTGGCATTTTTCGATAGTTCGTACTTTTGGAAGTAACGTATTGAAATTTTAAGTGTGTATCTCAAATGGTTTTTGAGTGATGGTCAGTTTTTTTAAAAACTACGTTCTTCTAATTTGCTGCAGTTCTAACTCGATAACGAATTATGCAATCGATTTGGTTCTTGTTTTATCTTACTCGGTACTTGTTTCTGTATATAATAACCTATACAGTGAACTCTGTACAATGACTTTTTTGATTGCATAAAAATCCTAATTTCGGCATGCCCAAAATCATCGGTGTTTTGAGCGAAGTTTAGAAGTTTTTTCCAAAACTGCGCAATTTTTTTGAATTTCAATCTTTACTTCTCATCCTGGCCATAGGCAATACCTCCTAGTTCAACGTGCTATTTTTTTTTTATTTCAAGCAATATGAAGGCCACAATCACGGCAGCAGTAAAGCAACGTTTTTTTAGCAGCTGGGAAAATAGCCAATGACTCCCAAAAAATCGAAGATTCTTATTCCATAAAAATTACAATATTATCTTCAAATACCTATCGATATATCCTAAAAAATTTCAAGACCATCCACGCAATAATCCCCTTTAAAAAAAATTCCTCAAAATCCCCTTTTTTTCGGACAGTCACACTAAAAGTACCCCTCAAGGTTCGAGACAAGAGGGTATTTTCTAATAACGCACATCATTCCCAGGCACAGTGTTACGCGAGCTTGTCATTTTCCGTAAGTAGCCGTAACTTTCGTGGCCCCTAACGCCCCGATATGTACAGCGCTTAAGCCTCGAAGAAGAAATCACATTTCTCAGCCGGCTGCTATCTCTTGGTAAGTAGCTTTCGCGGAGTTTAAACATAAGGCCAGCGCGAGAGGTGGAGGGGGGTAGGACAATAACGATCCGGACATGATCGAGAACGCCTTACACTCGGTGCTCCCATAGAGATGGTAATTGGGCGCACAAACGAAATATAGGGAAAACTTTTAATACGGCCATTGAATCGTAGGGAGCGCGCAAAGGAAACTCGGGGGGTCCGCGGTGTTCTGGGTGAGGGATGGCATCGTTTGTAGGTGAAATTAAACTTCTCATCGTTCGTAGTGTTTTTAAAGTGAAAATCCCCCCCCTTAAGGGGAGGAGGGTAATTGAAGCGGAGCAAAATTCCCCGGAAGATGTAACTATGCGCCTCTGGCCGAAGTTGCCTGCGAGAAAGTTTTAATTCGGTCGTTGAATTGGATGCGACTGCTGTCTGGACGAGGACCTCTATAAAATATCCGGCCACCGTGTCGTGTGTTGGGGGCCCTTTTTAAAGGTAAGCCAGGACGTTAAGGGGAGGACAATGAGATGTTTTAGCGGAGTGGAAAGATTCTGAGTATGTTTATTCGAGAAGCCGGAGAACCGAAGGCGGTCGACGGAGACTCGTAGCTTACGACTGTACCAGCGATGGTCGACGTTGGTGGAAGGAAGAAACGAGAGTGGGGGAGCAATTAATTTTGACGCTTGATTATTCTCTGGCAACAGTTTATTCTCTCTTTCGAAGTCGATTATTCTCCGGTACAAAGACGGTAGGAGGGCGGGCGATTTCGAGAAGGCATCAGGGACCAAATAGCTCTCGGCGATTAGAAGATTAGGATTGTAATAAAAATGTTATTGCATCAGCTCTACAATTGCGACAAGCATATAACGTATATACCCGCGAGGAGCGATGGAAGGGAAAATATAAATCGCAAATGTAAAAAGGGCTACTGACCAAGGTACTCGACGCCTCTTCATCTAATTTAAATGAAAAAAAAATACAAATCGATATACTGGCTGGATTCAAAAAAGAGTCTTCGTTGCATCCAAGTTTGGCTCTAAAAATGTCCAATAAGCGGTTATTGATGTGTCTCGACGATTCCAGGAACAATACTATTTCCACCCCGATACCGGGGATTAATTAATCCTCCCCGCAGCTCGCTTCGGGGGCGCGATGTAACCAGAATAAGGGAGCAGGGTTGACGGTAAATACGTCGTAGGGGAAGGAAGAAAGCTGATAATAATCCAATCTCCGTCGAGAGTCAACGTGGCATTAAGTATCCGCCTTATACTTTTCCCGCGTGCGTGAGCGCCAATGTGTGCATATATCTCGGCGAATAAACAGCCGCGCACGATATTACTGGTCGGAGGAATCAAATTTCCGTTACTTCGATCCCGAGTTTCCCCGACCTTATCGTCCCGCTGGCTGCCGGAGGACGAGGCGCCGCCACTGATACAGAGGGTGTGGGTTACAGGGGGCTGAGAGACGCCGCGAAAGGGAATACCACCCTCAAAGCAGATGGCCATAATATTTGTATTTTATTCGTGGCGCGCCAAGGCCGACCAGAATTACTCTTCTATCGCGAAGCGGAATTTACTGGGATTCGAAAAGGGATAAAGCGACTCTACGATATCCCCGATGCGACTCCCGGAGCTTCCTCCGATGAGCTTGCTAAATAGACGCGGTTGATGTCAAATAGGTCTGATGTTTCTTGGAAGAGTATGAAAATTGTATCGAAGCACGCGATGTTGTATGGATGTAATAGATTTCTAATTAATGCAGGAAAACAACTTGCAGGTACGGTTAATCGATATAACTTGGTGACTAGTTAATTGATTAACCAAGTATAAGTTGCATAATTAATGCGCGCGTTTAAAGCGTGGTTGGTTAGTTTTCTTTCGGAAGTACGATGGTAACTTGCGTGACTAATAACTTGAGTGTAACTTGCAGGTGTAATTATATGTTCAAGGAGCACGCTGTCTTTTCGTGAGGTTTGTTTCGTGTATTTTGGTAGCAACGAGTGGAGTATTTTCGTCGGTTAGACGACAGCCTTCGTGAACGATTCGCGCACGTGTATTCGAATATAAAAGGTTGGAGGCACGCGCGGAGTAATGAGCGATCGCGGTATTAACAATTACGTGGAATCAAGTTGTTGGATAACGTATATTTGCTTGTGGCGCTATTGATAATTTTCAATTATGTAGAGCAGTGCATCTGCCGCCGCGAACAAAGTGGTGTTTGCATCCCGCTGAAATTTCCGTCAGAATTAGAGATAATGAGAGAGGGGCGATTTAACGATATTTATCGCGATAATATTACCGCTAATATCGTATGAAAACCGAGGAAAATTACAGTTTCGCCCAAGAGGCAGACTCGTTAATTATATTACACAACGGTATTTAATTTACATTTACTATATTGATGTTATTCCGATTCGTCTTTCGATTACGTCCTCTGCCATCGTCGTTAATCATCGACATTTCAGACAACTTTATTCTTCGCAGAACATTATAAACATGTCAAATATTTTCTGCCTTTCTATAGATATTTTCAAAAAATTTCAATGTCGCTATATTAACGCGATTTCACATTTATCTCTATAATATCGAAGCTTAAGTTTTCAGCGTTTTCATCCTCGTTAATTATCGACATTCCAGACGAGTCTATTTTTCGCAAACACCACGAGCTTGTCAAATAAAATCTCCCCTTCTAAAGATATTAATAAAAAACTTCAAAATCGTTATATTAACTCAAAACGCGATTTCACATTTATCGCCATAATATCGCGGGTTCCGTTTTCAGCGTAGCTAAGAGGTTCTCGAAGAAAATGGAGGGACTCCCAGGAAAAGCCTGGGCGCCTTCGGTTTGCATTACGATTATCGACAATCTCCATACGTTTACCTAGCACACGTGCCGCGCTCGATACATTTGTTCGTTGCAAACGCAGCCAAATGTTCCACGAAATCGTCCCCCGGTACCGGCTGGAGGGAAATAGAAAAGGGGCACCCCTCCAGGAAAATAAAAGGAGCCTCGACCTATCGGATACTGAGAAATTCTTACTTCCTTTCCAGCGAAGCGAACGGCCCCGGGGGCCGCGATGACGCGAGTGCAGGAAATGTGTGTAAGGTGGCGAATATACTCTTAGAATCGACTACGGACGGTCACCGTTTCACCTTTAAACGCGGCTATGGCCCGATTCGGCGTCGTGGTTCTTCGAGAAAGAGAGAGAGAAAGAGAGAAAGAGAGAGGAGAAAATGCACATTTCCATCGCCGCGTGCGCGAACGCAAAGCTGCGCCCTCGTTTATTTGGTCGGGAAAGAAAGGGGATGGGGATGAGAGGAGTAGCCTTTGAAGGCGGAGGATTAATTAACATCGTACTTTAAAGATATTCGTATGGAGGGCGCTGGATATTAGGAGTTCCTGGTTCTCGAGTTAGTCTCGTGAGAATATCGAATGATAATACGTGCGTGAGTAAGTCGAAGGAATGCGGGGATAAGCGATTTTTCGGGTTTTTGGATGTTTTCATATTTTTTTTTAAGGGAATTGCGGGAGAATTTAAAGACAGAGGGCGTTATTTAGTGCAAGTCGATGATACAGTTGTTTATTATAGAGGGAGCGAGCAAAGGGTGATATAGTGTGTAAAGATCTATCCGCGTATGCAAGTGAGAATGCATAAGTACGAGTAGGAATTTATGTGCGATTTTCGAAAAACGACCTCCTCGAACAGAGAGCAATTGATCCTCCGCCTCGTTCTCAGTCAGACATACCAAAACTCTTCTGATCTATTTAGAAAACCCCCTCTATTGCACCAGCTGAAATAAGTAACTAGAAAAATAATGACCTTAGCAGTCGGTGTCGACAATTTAAAAACGAAGAAGAAAAAAAAATTAGGAACCTACTTATTTCATGTTACGACATTAAAACTCCAAGCCATTCAATATACATTATACCTATAGCATCCTATCAAAATATAATAAAATAAAACCCACGCACAAGTCTCACAATACAGTAGCCGCTAAGATCCTCTCTACGAGTAATGACCGTCTCTACGATCCACGCGGCATCCGTCGGCTCGCAAACAATGTCCGACGCCTCGAGCGGGCTTTTTTCCCCGCAAAAACTCCGACTTTCTAGCCGACGTAACTCCCGAATTTGTATTTATCCGCGTAAAGAGGAGAGGATAGGCGGAGTGGAAGAGCGGAGCGGAGCGAGAGGCGGTTACAAGGAAAGGGCGCCAGTACGAGAGGGTCGGTGCAGAAGGGTGGTGGTGGTGAAGGAGGAGGAGGAGTGGGAGGAGGGGGTTGGTAGCGGTGAATAAACGTGTTGCTGCAACAACCGGCCAGGGAATGACGCGGACAGAGTGCAGCAATTTCGTGCAATACCGCCGGAATACCGGGCGTTTCGGGAATGCGGATCAGCATTTTCTCTTGGCCGCTCGGATACCTCGAGCCTGCCTCCTCTTTTTTTTTCTTTTTTCCCCTCTTTCACCTTCCTTCGCCTCTCCAGGAACCGTCCCGGGCATTTTTTCGCCGCATTCCTTCATCGTCCTTACGGCGCAGGTGTGATATTAGCATTTCATCCGCGAAAGGTGGCCGGCGATGCGAGACTGCCGACATTTCGATGGTTCCTCGTCGTATCCCCGCAGCGCAATATTCAAACGCCCTCTTCGGGGCGAGCTTTTAAATATGAAAATTCCCGGCTCGCTTCGGAATCGAGTTATTTCAGCGGTAGGAATACTCGAGGGCACACTCCGCTTCTTGTTACTCTTTTTATACGACGCTCTCGCCCCGCGCCTCTGCGCTCTAGCGCCGCCCTTGCTTGGGGGAATTTGTATTTCACTTGGAAATCGAATGATCGCGTATACCAGCCGCGAAGTTTTCGTATAAGTGATAGGAACGAAGAGGGCCTGTCGGGAATAAATGTGCTCGCTTTTTGATCGGACGTTACTCGTAGGCTTGGTCTTGGCTTAAGGGTTTGGTAACCACTTGCGCTATAAAGACGTGCCACGCACGTCGAGATGCTTTCGTTCCAAAACCCCCAGCGACGTGTATATCGCGTCTATAGGCATTTGTTGGAAAAATAAAAACAAGATGTC